>ML811375.1:158258-171369 GCA_009831015.1 Picea engelmannii | reverse complement strand
GAACAAATACGCAAGAAACATGAATGGTGTAAATAGAAGATATGGAAATAATCGTGGATTTTTCAACAGAAGTTATAATTCATTTTCCCCATTGATGGACAAAAATATTATATGCTACAAATGTAATTATCTTGTTCACAAAGAACGAGATTGCAGATATATGAATGAATATGTCCCTATGCCAACCACGGTATGGAGAAGGAAAGAGGTTAAAAACAATGAATATTGTCTAATAGCATTGACCGCTGAAAAATGTAAAGAAGAATATGAATGGTACATAGATAGTGGATGTTCTTCACACATGACCAGGGATCAAGACAAATTCATCAACTTGAAGAGAAAGGGTGGCAATGTTGCATTTGGTGATGACTCATCTACCAAAATACTTGGAGAAGGTGTAATAGAGCTTGGAAGAAAAAATGTAAAAGAAAAGAATGTCCTATTGGTTGAACACTTGAAGCATATTCTACTTAGTTTTAGTAAAATGTGTGATCAAGGATACACTCTTACGTTTGACTCCTGAAAATGTAAAATCAAAGAAAATAACTCAGGAAGATTGGTTGCAACTGCAACAAGAATACCAAACAGCATATACATCCTATACATGAAGAAGAGAGAGAAGACAAAATCCACACAAAAGGAATCTAAGGAAGAAAAAGTCTCAAAGACCAAAAATAAGGATGAAGTATTATTGAGTGCCACATGTTCAAGGGGAGCAGCCCCAAAGAAGAAGGTCACATTATGCCACTGAACTCAAGGGGAGAAGCCCTACCCTTTTCCATTGATGTCAAAGGGGGAGATTAATTCAGATCTTGATGATAGGGGGAGGATGAGTGTTGCCATAAATGAAAAAGGGGGATATTGTTGGAAGATTGGTTGTTGTCATTGATGTCACCCCTAGTCATTGGTTTTGGACCACAATATTGGTGAAGGTATTTGGACAAGAAGGAAAGTGCACATGAAGACAAAACACCCATGGATGGATAGTATGCATCATGTTGTTTCTTTTGGTAGGTGGCACATCACGTGGATCCTCATGGTTGAGGAGAAATGAATTTTTGAAGATAACAAAGTAAATTGAAGAAGGAAGTACATGTCGGCCCTGAAGATAATTAAAGAAAAGAATTACAAAATAAGAAAGTGTCAGGTCAGCCCTAATGTTAAAAGGAAGTGTCATAAATGGTATAAATACATATCATTATACATTCATTATACACACAAGTCAAATTTCAGAGGAAATCAGAAGTAAAGAAGGTTGGATTTCAAGGGAGGATGAAGTCTTTTGGTGATGTGTTCTAAGGTATGTTATTTACAAGTCATCTTACCATTTTCTCTATAAAAAAAAATCTAGAACGATTCAGATGGTGAAATTGCTATGGTATTGAGAAGACATATCAAGGTACCTGTGGTAAAAAATTCATCTCTTTGTTCATTATAATTTTTGAGATACACTCTGTGGAAGATAGGGTTTTTGACTAGTCCTGAAGCTAGTCAATAAACAAGTGTTCCGGGTAAAATATTCATAACTTATTCATGGAGAATCCAAATGAAGTGAGACCAATTTCATTGGAAATAGTATGGACTATAGTTTCTTGTGTAAGATTTTCTAAATATGATGTTAAATATTGAGCGCAAGGCATTCTGTACAAGTGCGCTCTCCTGAATAAACTAGAATTGAACAAGGTCTACCATTCTCTCTATAACTTCTTTTTGGGGAGGATTCAAGGAGTGAAAATTGGAGATGTTTCAGAGAATACATTAAGTAATATTATCTACAGGATCAGATTATTCCAAGAATTGAATAATTGCAGAAATTGAAGAAGTCTCAGGAAGCATTATCAGGTTTTATGTGATGGTTGGTTGATGGTGATGATTTAATGTAAAGTTTTATTATATATCATATATTCTCGGAAGGAAGGGCGAGGATGGAGAGTTAAAATATCTCTTGATATTGGAGGATTGTATCTTCCTCTTGGAGTTTTATCCCTCCCTTTACATTTGGAAGTTGTAGCTACCTTTGGAATTCATTACTTCCCATGAACAATAACTATTGATTATTTCTCATATATTGTGCATGGTGTATTGTGGTGTATTGGTGTAACTCTTATACTATTGTTAATTTATCATTGGATATAATTGAATGGTTTAAGTATAAGTTGAAAAGGTTTTTAAATTGTGCTTGATACTAATTCACCCCCCTCTGAGTATCAACACTTGGGCCTTACCAATTTCTATCGCAGGTTCATGTTGGGATTCTCCCATATTGCATGTGCCCTTAGCCAAGTAACCAAGGGTGGTGGTAAGGTGAAATTTGTGTGGGGTCAGTCCCAAAAACAAGCGTTCGATGCTTTGAAGTAGTGCTTATGCTCATCCCCAATACTTTCACTACCGGACCTACAGCATCCCTTTGAGATCGATACATATGCTTCATACTATGTTTTCGACATCGTTCTCACTCAACATGGCCACCTTGTGTCCTACCATAGTGAGAAACTATCAGATGTTGTCTATAAGTACCCTACTTATGACAAAGAAATGTACTCCATAGTGAAATATTTTTTCCAATGGAGACATTATATTCTTGGTAAGTAGACAATAATCCACACTGATCATAAGCCACTGCAGTTCATGTAAACACAAGGAAAATTGCAGAATGACCGCCATCAGAATTGGTCCACATACTTGCAGCAATTCCACCTCAACATCAAGTATAAAATAGGAAGCACCAACCACATTGTTGATTTCCTCAGTAGACTGCCAGTCGTGGCACTCACCATGGTGCTAGACTCTTGCAGCCATGAGACCTATGGATGGCCCCAACTCTATGAGATAGACCTGGACTTCATCACCACCTACCAAATTTTGGGCACAAACGCAGTTGTCACCATTTTACATCTTCAGGATGGGATGTTATTTCTTCTGGGCCATATTTGTGTTCCATCAAGTGAACGAGCAAAGATGATCTAGGAATCCCATTACAATCAGGCGGCAGGACACTTCAGCATTGAAAAGACAATGGCAATGTTGTAGAAACATTTCTACTGGCCCAAACTCCCACAGGAGGTTAGCAAGTATATCAAGTCCTGCACTACCTGCGTTACTACCAAACCAAACACTAAAAAACAAGTCCTGTACACCCCTCTTCCTACTCCTGATAGGCCATGGGAATTCATCTCCATGGACTACATGTTGGGCCTCTCATCCACCAAGCGGGAAAATGACTGTGTTTTTTTGGTTGTTGATCACTTTTCTAAGATGGCGATTATGGAAGCCTGCAAGAAGAGCATCACAGCAGAGGCCACTACCAAGCTCTTCTTTGAACGAGTCTGGGTACATTTTGGAATATCACAAACCATTTTCTTAGATCGGGACAGTCGATTTCTTAGCACATTCTGGTCAAGCCTCTGGTCACTGCTGGATACCAAGCTCAACAAATCAATGGTCTTCCACCCCCAGACAGATGGACAAACCGAGGTCATAAATCGAATGATAGTGAATATATTCTGCATGTATAATTCCAATCACCCTCGCACATGGGATGAGATTCTTCCCTATGTCCAGCATAGCTACAACATATCCTTTCATAGCTCAACTGGCCACAACCCCTTTAAGGTGGGGTTGGGATTCCAACCATTGGGTCCCATAGATATTGCACTACCCCTTGCGGGCATCTCGGCTGACTCATCTCCTGCTCCAAATGAAGCTAAAAAAGCCGCCTATTTCATTGAGCAGATCCAGCACATCCATCAACAGGTTCAGAATATCCTAGACAAGTCCAGTGACAAATACAAGCAGTGCCATGATCAACATTGGGTGCCACATAAGTTTCAGGTGGGTGAAAAAGTTTGGTTTCATTTGTAGAAAGAATGCCTTACCATACCCAATCGGAATCTCCGCCCACTCCGTCATGGGATGTACACCATCACCAAGGTTGTGGGTGATAATTCTTTTAATCTCAACATTCCTCATTTCCTTGGCTTGCACCCAGTGTTCAACGTAGATCTCCTTTGACCTTATTTCCCACAATTATTAGACACCTCAGAGATAGTAGAATAGCTGACACCAACAGAGCTCAACCCCGACTACATACAACAGGAATCCAATGATCAGATTGTGGAAAAACAGGTCAAGGGAACTTTCCATCAAAGGATCTAGCTTTATCGAGTTGTCAAAACAGGGTAGCTCCTACACCAAGGCAAGTGGCTCACCCGGGGCCAAATTCAGAAAAAAATTCCTCATCTAATGGGGGAACTCAATGCAATGGATACCAATGCTTCCTAAGGGGGGAGGATTGATCTATATAGATTTTGGTGGCCTCCCACCTATTCCAATTGGCTCATTTTGGCAGTTTTCTAGTTCAACAATTTTTTCCTAATTTTCGAGTCCCTGACTTCTAGGGTCGTTTTGAGGCCCTAAACAGTGTTTTTACGGCTCGTCGCAGCTAAAACATGTAGGGATCTCCATAGGAAACATGTGTATTCCTCAGATATACCTTTTCAATGGGCTATCATGCGCTTAAAACGGAGATCGTATGCAAAAGTTACGACTCTGGGAAGTCGATGTACTAACCTACACAAACGGGGCCCACGTGACTTTTGGCGCTTCATCTCCTAGGGTTAGGTTTTTGGATGTCTAGGGTTTTTTAAATTCTTGTTTATTGTAAAAATTCCTTGATAGGATCATTGTAATCATCTTCTAGAATGAGCACATCCATCACATCTCTTCTCAAAGATAAGCCACCACCATTCTAGCAAGCTTGTTTTCCGCTGCATTTTACAGTTTCAGCTTATTTCCTTATTGAATAGAAACTAGTTTTATTGTATATCTGTTATTTTGTATTAAGCCTCTTTTGAGAATAATATTTATTCATTTCGTTCTTCTCATAAAATAAGAATCATAGGGGCAGCATGATATTTACTAGATTGGGTTGAAAGGACACCTTTTAGCAAAGCAAAATGGTACTCCAAGGAGAAGGAAAAGGGAAAAAAATCACCTCATTTAGTAAATATTTTGGGGACCAAAATCCTCCCTAAATGGGGAGGTGTGATCTATATTGGATCATTATATAATTTTTCATCTATACCAATGCTTTCAGAGTGGAAAAAATTGGAGGAATCATCTTCTAGGGTCATTTTAACAGAACGTCCCATTTTGGGAAATTGGGGTTTGAAACCTTTTGGGGCCATTTTGAGGCATAAAATGACATTTTTTGGGGTCAAAAATTTATCATCTTTACCTTATATCCCTTGAATTCGATATAAACTCAGATACATTTCCAGTGGCACAAAAATTGTGCCAACTGGAGCTCTTATGCAAAAGTTATTCCTCCCACAAGTTGGCCTATCATGTTGATCGCCATGGTACAAGAGGATGCTATGCCATCCCCCATTACTGACACATATGGGGATATCCATGTGTGTTATGGTACAAAACCTTATCGCAATTGAGGGTTTAGGAAGTCAAAACCCTACCCCTAGATGGTTATCTGGCTATGTCAAATACTGGGCTGCTAGGAGGAGAAGGGGTTCTATTATTTTGCATTGTATCTTACTCCATAGCTGCGAAAAACATATGAGAGTGGTATTTTGTGAGAATAATAGAGGAGGAGGAGGATTATGTAGTAGTAATTTAGGCCACAGTTCCAAAGGGTAACTCCATAGTGAGTTCCCATTCTTTTGTATGTGCATTTTATAACTGAAGCAAAGAGAGAAAAGCATATGCCTCACCTTCTAGCTGGGTTTTTCTTCCATTTGGGTTTCCCAGGCCAAATATTGTGTTCATTTGTGTGGATGGTGTGTATTTGTTCCTGATAATTCATTTTTTTTTATTTCAGTTATTTCTTAAATTCAAGCCATAAGTTGGAGAAAATATATTTGGGAACTAAAGAAACAAACTATATAAATATAAGATTTTAGAATATTATAAGATATGTTGTGATGAACTATTTGAGTGGAATATCCATACCAGTTTATATATCAATGGCCTTGGATGCATGAGTTCAAGGTGGTTTTCGTGGTCGCGACCTATGGTTGGGGATGTCAGTGTCACTAGGTGGTTTTGAATACTTGTTATGTGTCCTAGGGTTTTGGAAAGGATGGTGTGTTAGTAAGAACTCGCATGCATTCCTAATAATGTGTTTTTGATCTAGGAATACATGCAGATGTTCCTAAAGCATGTGCATGTTCTTGAAGCAAGTGCACATTTCATAAGTGCATATACATTCTTTCCATTTCATTTTTTTGGGGGCAGAGTGACAAATCTAGCGTACGTGTTTTCTAAGTTGTTTGCCTCAAATTTAGGTTTTGGATGAAAAACCTTGTGGTTTGGGATGCAAATATATTAAAGCCTCCATTTTTTTTGAATACCTCTCAATATCTCTATTTTTTTATGTTATTTTTATATAGGCTACACAAATTTATTGTCAATGAAATTATACATACATATAGAGTCAACTATGCAAGTTCTAAATATATAATTTAAAAATATATATATATTTTTTACTATTTTTAATAATTTTGTCTTGAAATATATCAGAATCCTAAAATACATACCTCTTTTATTTCTTCTATAACTTTTTATCAACTTAACCAATTTTAAAATAAGCTATACACTGCACTAGAACAAACTAGGATCTACAATTTTTAAAAAAAAAATGTTTTATAATGTTAAGACCCTCATACCCTGCACGAACGCAAGGCCTTGTAATTTCAGGGATATAATGAAATTCATAATTTAAATAAACACAAACACACACACACACACAATTAATATTATAATTTTTTGAAAAACACCTCGCACTAGAAAAATGTTTTCTCTACATTTCTACAAAAAAAAATTATGAAATTTCATCATTAAGTTACTCAACACCTACATTAATGGAAACATATGATTTATTTTTTGTTGGAAAAATAACATACCACTATTATAAAAACTCAAATTTCACATAGTTATACAAAAATTATATAAATAAAAATTATAGATTATGAAACATAATTCAATTTCCTACATTTCATCTTTTTACATCATATTCAAATTCATTGTAAAAGTACCTTGAATAATTTCTCCAATTTAACATATTGTTTTTTTTCATGTTTGCATTGCCACTAGCGCGTCATTGAATACCATCATTAATTCAAAATTACTAATTTTATCTAAAATTGTATTTCAAAATCCTCCTAGGCATCATATCTTCTTCCTTGGTTTCATTAAATGAACATTTAATTATTCAAAAGAAAATGAAAATTATTTTTTTATATTTATTATATCTTAATAGACACATTGATTGTTACTTCAACATCTCGTTGCCATGTTTTGTAACATTATTCATATTCTTTACTTAACAATCCTGAAGATTAAAAATATTCAAAAGGTCGAAGGATAATTATTATTGCATTGTTTGAAATTCATAGATCATTTAATTAATAACTAGCATAGATCCATCTTAACTTTGGCTCTATCAAGTGGTGATATGGACCATCCAATGAAGTGAAAACCTTTCTCAAGTTTTCCTCTGTCAAAATGGTTTTCATCTCCACATATTTGATCCCTCTTGGTGCTTGATAGGTAAAGAGTTAATATAGACCTACGTTGTTAATATATATCAAAATGGATAGAAAAATTACATATTTTTTTTTCTATTGTGTATTAAGAATAATGTAACTTGCTTCTTAGTATTGATAATGTATCATCAATGTGATAAAAAAAATATACTTTAAATATCTATGTTTCGAGGCTACCAAAATGGATCCCACCATGACATATCCACCATTGCACTTAGAGATTATGTTTGAATGTAGCTATAAACCAAAAAAATGTTTCAGTCTTAGCATTTTATCCACACCAAAAGAAACTAGAAAACAAAACAAGAAAACAAAATCAAAGATTTGGATGTACAAATAACTTTCTTGGTTGTTTATCCATCTCATAAGAAACCTAGAATCAAATAGAAGAGAATGAAATACGATATTGGTGAAGAGAATGTTTCATGATTATTGTTGGGAGGATGCAATGTCCTATCTCTATTATAGTTAGCTATGATTGGTGAATCTAGCATGAACTAAATCAATTACTAAGCTAATAGTTTGAGTTGATATTTTACTATGGCATTAGATGTGATATGTGTGTTCTCATTTGCATATATGATCATGTATTACTAGTTATTGTATTTCCACATATGTTATTAGTTTTTTTTATTATCATGATTGGAATATTTCATGATGAAATGTAGTTGATAGCATGTGGTTCTATTATGCTCAGGTGATGTTATGTTAATAATATGACATATGGTAGATAGCATGTGGATATTTGATATTCATGATGATGTGAAAGTGTCTTGTTCTCATGATAGAATATGGTAGTAACTACCATGTGATTGTTAATTATTTGTGGTGTTATGATGATGTTATGTTCTCATGATTGCATGTGGTAGTTAGCATGTATTTATTTTCTATTCATGTTATGATGTTGTTATTTTTTCATGATGGAATGTGGTAGCATGGTGTTATTTTATATTCATGATTAGATGATTATAAATAATTATTGGTTTCATTATGAAAGATGGAGTGAGACTAGAGGGCTTGTTCATTAAACATCTCATGGGAGCCCATAATGACCAAGGAAAGATATCTTCATAGGTAGCACTTTATGGACTAGGGACAAACTCAATCACAAATGCTATACTAGTGTTTCCTTTATCTCTGATACCAAAATTTTGATAACAACGGTGGAGTTATACTCTCCCATGGAGTTGTGATGATGGAATTTTGATGCTTGGGTATCAGTTTTTGCTCAAGGTTTTGGAGGGGGTTTGGTTCAACTGTTTAAGGTGTCCGATGTACTCAAGTCAACATACCTTAATAGATACATAATACCATCTATATAATACCTAAGGCCACATCGCCCAACGTAAGCCAAGGAGTCCATATATCCTAATGCTTAAAGTCAAAGACATGGCTAGAATTGTACTTACACTTCCTCGAGGCTATGATGTGGAATTTTGATGCTTTCTAAACGTATACCATGATTGATGTTTCTTATACTAGTTGTGGTAAAGAGCTCATTCTGTGGATAGAAGGACCATATAAATTATTGGCATATGATTTATAGTTGGTGGATGGCATGATTCTAGGTGAGGGTGTGTAAGGAAGGAAGTAGACCCATGTGATTGAATTGATTTGATGCATGATTCAATGTGTTTGTTACATATTAGGAATTTAGGAATAATAATCAACATCGTGTAGTGATATAAGGGCACTATGTTTTCTTCGTAGTGTAGATGCAATAATTACCCATGGTGGCCAAATGAGTAAATCCCTCACTTGCACAATAGTACTATTATATTTAGGCACACATTTTGTGATAGTTGTGAATATCAAATGGTCCCTTGCATAAGAAACAAGTAAAAATGCATTTTTTTATGTATAAACATAATAATAATATTTTCACATTAAAAAAGGATTATTAGAAACATAAAAAAAAACTAGTTGCTTGAGATTGGCATATGGAGGTGTGCATACCAATAAAACTATATTTTATTTTTGAATTTTATGCCTAAATTTAGGGATACATGGAGGATGGAGGAGCATTGAAATGGGTTTTATTTTTTTATACTTATTTTTTACCTAGAATTTGAGGACACTTCTTTTTGGATGGATATACAAGATTTGTAGTCTCAAGGAGAGAGGAGAGGTATTGAGTGTTAGCCGGTATAGCCTTAGTGATTGAGGACTCGAGGGTTCTCAATATTTGATTGATGAGTTGATTGGTGATATAGAGTGGATCATTATACAATTTTTCATCTATCTTGGTAATTTATGGTTGGAAGCATTGGAGGAATTGGTTTGTAGGGTCCATTTTAGTGGTAGGTACTAGTTTTAATATTTGGGTTCTGGAACATTCTAGAACCATTTTGAGGCCTCAAATGGAACTTTTAGGGATAAAAAATTATGATAATATATCCCAACCCATTAAAATTGTTCTACACATTGAGATATTTCCAATGGTGCAAAAATCACTCAGTTGGATTTTGTATCTAGAAGTTATGCCTCCTGCATGCTGACCTACTTTGTTGACCATCATGGTATCAAGTGGATGACACATAAATCCCCATTACTCTCACATGTGGAGCTAGTAATGTGTGTAATTTTAATAATATTCTATAAGGTCCAAAACCTTAACACTAATTGAGGGTTGAGGCATGCAAAAACCCTAACCCTAAACAACTATCAAGCTATGTTAAATATTCAGACAATGGGAAGAGAATGGGTTCCATTCTTTTAGAATTTTACTTGTTCCATAATTAAGAAAAGAATCTAGGAGTGGTTTTTGAGAGCATAATACAAGAGACATCCATTCAATATGCAGTGTCAAAGGAAAACCCAGAGTGAGTGTCCATTTCTTTGTATTTGCATTTCATAATCGAAGAAAAGAGAGAAGAGCATAACCCTCACCTTATAGTTGGGTTTTCCCCCAATTGGGTTTCCCAAGTCACATTTTTTGTTCACTTCTTTTTATCGATGTTTTCATTTTCTTGTTCTTTCATTTTTAAATTTTAGTTATTTCCATAAATTTGAGCATTGAGCTAGTATTATGTAACTTCCCGCTCTTGCGTGCACTGAATGAACTTATTCTTTCAGGACACTTGCTTGCAAGTGATTCGGATTATCATACTAGTGGTCGTTTGATTATGATTATGAGGCATTTTGGATATGATGATATGTTATTTTGTTTTATTTTCATAGACAGGTGTTATTGATTGGGTTCTCTTGAGTGTGCAGGATTTTGGACCTCGAGGATGCAGAGGCATCGATGAAACCCCTTGGACTCCAGATCGAGTCAGGGAGTGTATTGTTGGGTTGAATGTTGTTGATGTGACTTATGTACATATGGTTAGATGTTATGATGATTTATTATTATTGCTAACATGATTCATTGATGGATACAGGTTGACGATATCTTGTCAACCAGACTCACATGTGGAGTAGAGGGGTCACGCACGACAACCAGAGCTTTGAGCGAGAGGCGTGGGAGTATCCTTGCCACAGCCTACTAGCACTCACGTCATGGATCGAACTGTAGGTTAGCGATTACCTAGTTCGATGAAACCCACGATGTCATGAGGACAGACTGTGACAGTCGCTCACGATGATTCTAAAGGGCGTGCAATAAGGCAGGGGACTTATTCCTTAGAGGCCCTTAGTCTCCCACAAGATCACCTGGTGTAGTATTGACTCCATGGGTTTTTGATGACTACCAAGTGAGTCAAGAGGCGAGTGGCACCCTTGGAGCACGTAGTGCATCTTGAAGGGCACGTCGTGCAAGGAAAGTGGAAAGAGGCGAGTGGCACCCTTGGAGCATGTAGTTCATCCTAAAGGGCATGTCGCGCAAGGAAAATGGAAAGAGGAAAGTGGCACCCTTAGAGCACCTAGTGAGTCATGAAGGGCACGTCGTGATTTTAACTAGTAAGTGAATAAACCTATACGGCCTTAAAATGAAGGATGTGGTAAGTAAGATTTAAAAACACTTTTCCCTAATAAAAAATTTGTCGTCGAGCCTAGTTAAATTCAAATCTAGGTCTAAGTAGAACATGTGGTCAAAAAACAATAATAATAATAATAAATAAATAAACATGTAACAAGAAGTGGGGTAAGAAATTCAAATTTATTTATTAAAGTCAAATTATAATGGAGGATTAAAATTTAAAAAGGGAAATGGTTGTTTTTATCTATTTTTACTAATTTAATTTTAGTTAAAACGAAAAGAGGGTAAATGGTTGTTTTTCTACATTTTCTAAATTGATTTTTATTTAAAAAGGAAAAAGGGGGAAACTTAAAAGAAATAGGAATAATTAATTAATTAATTAAATTAATTTTCTAGTACAACTAGGGGATCTGGCGACATGTGTACGGGGGACGTTTTTTCCTAATTAATTAAATGAAAAAAGAATTTAAAGAGAATTTGGGAAACTAATTACTTGAAAACTCTATAAAAAGGATGGAGGAGGAGGAGTATGGATCTGATATTTTTGCATAATGTTACGCTGCTGAATTTTTGTCTTGACTAAACTTCTCTTGTGGGAGTTGGGATACCCAGCTCGGGTAACGAGTCGTAGATCAACCTTGCGAGGTGATTCGGGTGCTAGCAGTTCTCTGGTATTGTGTGTGTGGCTCCTTTGCATCTTGGGGGGCTCAGGGGGGAGAAGAGTACCCATAGCATTGGCTAGGAGGTACCGGTGAGGTCACATCAGTTGGCAAGCGGGAGCAAGACTGAGCGCGCACGAGATAGCAACTTTGGAGCATTTGTGTTTGGCTAAGCATTGGGATTGGTGAAATGTCTGCATTCTTTTAAAGGGATGTATGTGTTTCCTTTTATATTGTATGTGATTTCACCTGGAAATGAATCCCCTTTTAACTGTTGTGAGGTATGTTTTTTAACTGTTCTGAGGTATGCGTTTATAACTGTTGAGAGGTATGCATTGAAAGGCAGCAAATTGAATCTTTATGACAATGATTTTATGCATATATTGTGACTGTGAAATGAATCTTTATGACAATGATTTTATACATATTTTGTGACTGTGCTTTGGCTTCGTTTGAGACTGTGTAATAATTGTGCTTTAGGGATGTGCAATAGTTGTGTTTGACTATGTAATTGTTGTGTTTGCAATTGTTGTGTTGAATGTTGCGTATAATAGCGATTTTCTTTTTAGTAATAAAGTTGTACTGACAGCTATCTGTATATATAAGACAACGATTCATATATTTAATAGATAGTGAATTCGCCTTTATTAACAGAGAAATTCCATACAATTAGTAGATAGTGAATTATTATAATTATTCCAGTTTGATAGTGAATTATTATATTTGTTTCAGTCTGAAGGATAGCGATGGATAGCAAAGTTATATATTCTTGTGTTTTGTTTTTTTTTTATATGTCTGCATTCATTTAATGATAGGGTTGTGAGTTTATATAAATCTGCAATATATACATGTGTCTGTGTTTCAATATTGTTGACAATAATATATTTTTCCAGTCTGCGTTTCAATATATATGCCTGCGTTTCAATACATATATATGCTTGTGTTTCAATACATTTTTCCAGACTGCATTTCAA
>ML811375.1:63706-87662 GCA_009831015.1 Picea engelmannii | reverse complement strand
TATATATATATATATATATATATATATATATATATATATATATATATTCCCAAGAAAAAAACTTATATTTGTTATTTCATCAAGAAATCAAAATATACATTGTTAAGTCTTGTTGTTATGTTATGATCCCTTATTTTTGTGTAGTTCATGTTTGGTCATTATAGTCTTCAAACTCAAAATGAATCAAAATAGAAACCTCGAAGGAAACATGTATTTACAATCTAATCATTAACGTAATCATGCATACACAAAATTCAAAGTACAAACTGATGTACTGCTGAAAATAGAGAATTTTTGGAGTGTTCGTGTATGACTAAGGAACCTTCCTCCAACACTATAGATTCCTTTGATAATTCTTCCACCTTGATAATTAATTCTCTATACACATGGTTAAAATAAATATGTTGGAAATGAAACCTAGATTCTACAATTCTTTCAAGTAAAGGAGCAAGAACCAGATTTGAGATTGTGCATAGATTATTACATCAATCTGTAAGAAGTTTATTTTCACCATGTATTTGAAGATCTATTATTCCTTTTGATAATGAAAACCTGAGAAGAATCCATAGGCACAAGATTCAACTTTGTTATTTGTTTATATTCCCACTCCATATTTTAGTAAGAAGTAATGGTGTTGGTTGGGATATAATAAGGCACCTGCTCAACATGAACCTGGGGTTCCTTGACAATCCCCATCGAAGAAACCCTATGCATAATATTGATTAATTGTAGGATCCTTAATAACTATGTGAAATGGTCTCTTTGTGATTTTTCTACATTATTTAAAGAGGATTTGAATTTTTTGCACCATAATAGAAACTTCCAAGGACTTGTATTCAAAAATCATTTTATTTTTGGTTACCCACAGTCCCCATATCACAAAACATGGAAGTTTTTTAAAATATCTCACCATCAAGTTTGAGTGCCACACCTCAAAACATTGTACTAAAGATGAAATTTAGTAGTAGATATATATACCTTAGAGGATCTACTAAATATTTTATAAATGAATAGGCTAAAAATGAAAGATTAACATTTTCTAGCTACAAAATTTAAAAATATCAAAAAAAGGAAAAATAAATTGGCATTTATTTTTTTTTTAAATACCTACAAGTTGTTTCTATTACAACGTATGGTAACGTCTCTCCCATGGCATACTCGTTGTTGGTATATATATTAACGTCGGTTGAGAGACGTTACCATACGTCAATATTACAACGTATGGTAATATCTCTCCCATAGCGTCCACGTAGTGGAGACCGATGAAATGGGACATCGAAATTTCGATGTCTCTGGTGTCGTTGTAGCGACGGTTATATGGGGTTTGGACAGTCAAATCCGAGATGACACGTGTATGCATGAAACATCACAATAGAGACGATATATATGGTGTCGTAAAAGTGACTTCATGTGAAACGAAGTTTGAGGGGGTCTATTGTTTTTCATTCTCCGGACAATATAAAGTGGTAGTTGTGTCAAACGCACCGTCGGAATTTGACCTAAATGTACTAGTGTGTAGAATATTTTTTTGTTGGGAAGATAGTTTCCAACTTATAAAGGTATGTGTATTGGCCAAGAATGTGAGAAGATGTAGCTTGGTATATTAGAGGATTCATAATTTTTTGTACCAACAAGAACAATAATAGAAAACAATATTTATACCATCTATTACATGTATCGATTTGACCTTGGGAAAGCATTTCCATATATTTTGTGGGTGGTTTTCCAAAAAAATAGGAAGGGACATAACTATCTATTTATGGTAGTTGATAGGTTCAATAAGATGTGATTTATTATACCTCAAAAAAATACCATAAAAGGATAAGAAAAAACAAACATGTTATTTAACTAGACCCGGGTTCACTTTGGCATACCAAGGATTATTATCTCATACAGGGATACCAAATTTCTCGGTGTCATTTCGACTACACCTTGGGAAAAGATGGACACAAAGTTGAATAGGTTGAAGAGATTTATAGCTTTCCACCCCCAAACTGATGGATAGATAGAAGTATTCAATAGGACATTGGATTATCTTTTGAGTGGTTACAATCAAAAGCATCCAAATAACCCATATGAAAATAACATTTGTATTCAACACTCTTATAACACAGTGGTCCACACTTCTACTGATAAGCCCCCCTTCAAAACTTGCTTTGGGTATTTTCCCAATTTTCCCTTGGATGTTGTATATGGACAATGAGGAGTGAGGGAAGAAATCATAGAAGAAGAATCGAAAGTAGAGAAATTTGTTGAAAAGACTAGGAAGGTGCATTTTCAAGTACATGAGATATTGAAGAAGCCATAGGAAAGGCACAAATCCTGACATAATTAGCACAAAACTAAGAAAAAATTCAAGGTGGGAGATAGAGTTTGGTTTTAGATTAATAGAGAAATGATACAAGGTCCTGGTAATAATATCAAGGATCTTGTTGAGATCAATTCTTGCTTCCAAGTTTTCCCTCCCCTTTCTATTTTCCCAAATTCTTTTATCAATTTATTTTCCCTCTTCTATACCTACCCTCATTCCCCTTTTCTTTTCTCCATTTTCTTTTCTCCCTTCTCTTTTCCCTTTATAGTTACTATACTTATCCATTTTTCAAAAATGACGGGTTCGTGGACTCACGGATCTTCACCTCCATTCATACTCCCATATCATGAGTCTGACTGACCATCGTGTTATTATGTACTTAACTATTTTTGCAACCGCGGGTTCACGGGTTCAAGCTTTCATATTCCAAGTTCTATGATATTCATTTTGCACCTTAAGATATGTGATCTACATTATGACTGTCATACTTATCATGAGTACCGAGCACCTAGGTATTTTTGTTCTCTTGTATTGAGTCTAGGCAACCGCAGTGCAACACTTATCCTATTTTTTATCATTCGCAACCATGGGTTCGTGGGTTCCTAGGTTGGAGGGTTCACAAAAGTTCCCAAATCCTAATTTCTCTCGTTCATCCCCGCCACCTTCGTGATTTTACGAATACTCATTTTGTATGGTTTAATGCTAATAACTCATCATGCAGGTTCTGTAAAGATCATCATTAATAAGCGAAGGGCTCGAGGAGATTTCCCATTAAACTGCATTAAAGCTCGATTTTCTAAAGATTATATTATTGCTATCTCTCTCAAGATTTCATTTCAAGTATTATCTGGTTAAAAGAACACTCTTTTCAACCTATGGCTGCAACAGCTCAACAACAGTTCTGTTGAGATTCAACAAGAAGATCCTAGTGAAAATTATGCACCTACACTAGGATGGAGCCTCAGGCTATTTTTTAGGTGGAAGTCTATTTTTAGATGATGAGCAAATTCTATTTATAGATGATGTCTATTTATAAATGGTGAGGGAATTATATTTATAGATGTATGTCAACTATTATTATCCCTTAATAATAGTTGGACAATAAATATTAGTCTATTCTCAATGAGCACTTGGAAATAGTTAACTGAAGTGGAAAATCAGTTAGCTATAGGAAATTTGAGTTCAAAGGTTGACTGGTGGGACATGCAAGTTGAATTAGTTGTAACTGAGTGATTCGAAGTTGTAACAGAGTTATATGTGTAGTTATGTGAGTTGTGAAGTAGTTTAACTCAGTTAAGTGAGTTAAGCTCAGTTGTACTAGTTGTAACTTAACTTACACTAGTGAGAGATCAATGAATTAATTATTAATTAATTCACAATCAGTGATCTCACATGCAACTGAAGATTTACCATTGTTAACTACATGCATGTCAAATCCAGTGGAGACCTAGTTCAGATAATAGGTGAAAGGGACAGTTTGACTATCAGTTTTTACATTAGTGAGTGCACTCATGCAACCACACACACATTGGATGTGCCCATGAGGATTGTGCAACCTAGGCAAGAGGATTCATTCATTGCAGGGTTTTCCATTAGCAAGGATTGCGCAGAGGAGGCAGGTTGTCTGGAAGCAGTAAATTGGCACATGAATTTGTCAATTTTTGTATGAAAGTGTGAGACGATTGTATATTGTACTCAGAGCTCTTGGACTAGAGTTTTGTATGAGATTGTTTCATGATCCATGATATATGCATAATATATGATAGTGGGGTTTTTAACATTATGTTTTCTTGGTAAAACATATGTGTTATGTGTGATTGATATTTCTTCTTGATATTGCAATTGGCGATAGTGTTTTAAATTCCGCAAGAATATTTGTAGAAGTGATTCTGCATTTAACAGTGGCATATAATTTTTATATCAGGAGAATCCAGGCAATACATAATTTGTATTAAAATTTCTACAAGTTCTGCGCTAATACTTTGAATATTTTTGGGCATGAAGACCAGAACTTTCAGTGGTCCAAAGCGTACTCTTACTATCCATCTCCTTTTGCTCAAAACTAAGTGATCTGGACATCTAGAATTGCTCGTGAAGGGTGTGTCCCTGAGTTTTTTAACTGCAAGGAACTGTTTGCATGGTGCGTTGAGAAATACGTATCGATTCAATGAATCATACAACTCCAGGATCGTTTCCCCATATCTCTTTCACCACAAATATTTTGTAATATGTTGAAGCTCCCTGAACCAACAATTACCTTCAAAGGAGAGGATTGTAGGGATTTCCTAAAAAGGAATGACAATGGCTTGGACCTCTGGCCTGATTTCTTGGAGAATCTTGTGGTTGTCCCAGAAGACATTACCAGGATTCATGTCGACTCGTTTAAAAACCCATTTCGGGAAATTGCTTGGTTGTTTACTAGGATGATATGCCAAGAAAGCATCGCCACCATTTCCTGAATGATTCTTTATATTTTATATTTTAAGTTAAAGAGAAAGCTATTTTCAATTGGGGAAAGTTGATTTCCATTGAAATCTCCTCCCAATTGTCACAGTACAAAAAAAGACAACAAATTCTTCATGGATTCTTATTTGATGTTTGCAATAGCACATTGTTGTCAATTTCCAAAATTGTCTATCTGTAAGAGGGTGAACTGTGAACTTGATCCAGTTACCTTCTGGTACCAAGCATTGTGGAGACACAAGGCTTCTTTGTATTTTTATGAAGTTTACAATGATTTTGTTTCAGTTTTCAAAGGACTGTATTTTAGTAAAGATACCCCCAGAATATCCAACCTTTCAAATAAATTCTTGGATAAAAGGGGGATGTTAGAGCAGATGTAAAATCATAATCTTATCAGGATTTTTCGGCTCCAAGGAAAATCCATCTTTTCTTTCATTCCATCTATCTAATAAAAATTTTATCATGGATGTAGCAAGGCAATATAATTTGCGGCTTCACTTTTTCCATGAGAAACAGAAAAATAAATTCATACCCTTGCCTTGGAAAATTGGAGACTTTATATTCATGAATATAAACAAAATCGATGATTTTGCGAACCACTTCCACAATGTGAATCTGAAATATGTTGAAAAGATAAAGGGGTTTGACCCTAACGGAATTTTCATGGAACATATGCTAGCAATAGGATTCAGCAATTCATTTATTCATATTTTTATGAGTGAAGAAGAAGATGAAAAATTAGGCACTCCCACTCACAATGTTGGTGACTTGGAAACAATGCTTAGTACTAATGAGTTTTACAAGCATAAAGGAAAGGGTCATAGCGAGAAGAGCGCCCAGTCCCTGACTGTTACTCCTAAAACTACCACACCTTGGAGAAATGCTCCAACGTCCCACCCAACCAGGAAAGTTACCAATAGTATCTCCAGCGGTGGAGGAGAAAAGAATCCCCCTCCGAGAAAATTTGAGATCTCTCACAAGATTCCTCTGAGAAAAAGAGGAAGAATGTTGTGCAAGAGGAATATGACCATCGCATAGAAAATGACATCAACAAATTCTCTCTTGAAAACATGGAGCTCGAGGCAGACATCGAGAAAATGTTTCCCACCATTAATCGGCCAGAAAATACAACCCATCAAAATTCATCATTGGAAATTATTGAGAATGAGACCTTCAATGAAGAAGAGTCATTTGTTTTTCAGAGTGTTTTCTTTGACAGGGAATCCAAGAAAATCCAAGAAATTGATTATTGAAAAAGGTGATATGAAGAAAAGAAAGGAAAATATCATTCATAGGTTGACCTAAAAGATATGTGGCCTTCCAAAATTTCTAAAATTCACAGAGCAACCAAGGATGCTATGGATGACTCCATTGGTGGTCTTGAAGCGGAAAACACGAAATTGAAAGAAAGGATCAAGGAACTGGAAGAAACAATTAATGCATCTTCAACTTCTTTCCATTCCTTTGGCAATAGTCAAACCCACCACACCCGCTGCTAAATTGAAAGGATATTCAAGCCTACTTACATCAGCCAGAAGCTATATAGAAAAAAACATTAAGAAAATAATGGCATTGATCACAAAGGCATGAGAAATTTTGAAAAACATTATTTCTTTTGGCTCGAGGGTTCATTCCTTCCATGAGTATTTGCAAGTCGATCTGAAGAATGAAGAATTTTTTTACCTTGATGTTGTACTACCCTTTGGAAACAAAGTTTCTAACATGACAATAAGGAGAAGAGAAGAGGATCTTCCCTCCCCAAGTTGGATAAAACAATTGAACATGTGCTAGAAAGAAAAGATAAAAAATTTGAATAATATTGTTCAAGCATGCAACCAAGCTATATCAAAGAGGGGAGAACTATTCAAAAGGCTCACGGAGATAGACTTAGCTGAAAATATTAACGAAGTATAAGACCCAAAACTAATTATCAACTCAATTTTCCCAACAAAGCAATTTTTTGATGAAGAAGTTGATATTTTTAAAGGGTTGTCAGTTGAAAAGTTATATGGTATACTTGAATATGATGAGGATGACATAGACAATTGGCTAGTAGACTACTCCGTGAAAAATCAGGACATTGAGGAAGCATTACATGGTATTTCCCTTGATTTGAGAGACTTGGAGGGCGATTTGTTCAACATCAAAATACGGCATGAGATAAACGTGGCACCAACGAAGAATTATATTGAAGAATGGTTCAAGAAAGCAATCGACAATTTGACCAACTAGGGGCAAGAAACAATTGAGACAATTCTTGTAACCGTTAATGAAGACAATAAAAGGAAACCAGCAAGAAAGTAAATACACAAGAGACCATCATAGTAAGTTTATGTTGATCACATATTTATTTCTTTATTAGTTCCTTCATCCAGTTACTCCACTTCTTTGAACAGAAATAATCGAAGTCTAATAACTTCTCTTTTCTTCTTCTAGGTCTTGTTTTTCTTTTACCACCCATCATCCTCCTTCTACAAGATTAATTCTTGTGTATATTTTATTTATGGTCCGCGGGATCCCCAATCCCAGTCTTTAAGACAAACGCATTTTAAATTTCAAATAATATGTAACAGACTATATTTTTTTAGAAATTTCAAGAGAGCTATTTCGAGATTAGTTTCGACTGTGCTTTGTAACTCTGAGTTTTGAGTATAAAGTATTTGAGATTGATCTATCATTATCTTTATTTGAGTTTCCCATGTGTCCACTCTATTAAAGTTCTCTTATGCATGCATATCATCTTCTTTTTTATTTTTATGTGATCAAAAATGTTTAGTTTAAACTATGATGGATGTGAGGAAATTTTTCTTATTTGCTTTAAATGTGTGAAAGTGCGCAGTTCCTGGTCCTTTCTCGTGAACTTTCTCAAAAATAAAAAAACAAAACATTTTATTTTTATTGCTATCTTTATTTTTTATTTAATTACCACGACGGACTTCTACAAAGTCCCATATTCTGAATATCTAGAATCCCAAGAAAATCTTGAAGTAAAGAGGAGTACCACCTCTATAAAAACACAGGGGGATTTACATCATCGTGAGGTTGTCGTTTCGGTCCTAATGGATTCAAGCATCAAAGGATTTGTGGCATGGTCATTTTGAATTATTGGAGAAGGTGGGTGATAATGCCTACATACTCAATCTATAACATCCCGCTCTTGCACGCACTGAGTGAATTTATTCTTTGATGACACTTGTTTGCAAGTGATCCAGATTATTATACTATTGGTCATTTGATTATGATTATGAGGCATTATGGATATGATGATATGTTATTTTGTGTGTTTACATAGACAGGTGCTATTGATTGGGTTCTCTTGAGTGTGCAGGACTTTGGACCTCGAGGATGCAGAGGCATCGATAAAACCCCTTGGACTCTGGATTGAGTCAGGGAGTGGACTATTGGGGTTTTATTGTTGTTGATATGACATGTGTACATCTGATTAGATGTTATGATGATTGATTATTATTGCTGACATGATTTTTTGATGATGCAGGCTGACGATAGCTTGCAGACCAAACTCACATGTGGACTAGAGGGGTCATGCGCAACAACCAGAGACTTTGAGGGAGAGGTGTGGACAACAGTTTTTCCATAGCCTATTAGCACTCTCATCATGGCTCGAACTGTAGGTTAATGATTACCTAGTTCGAGAATACCCATGATGTCGTGAGGGAAGACTGTGACAATCGCTGACGATGATTCTAAGGGGTGCACAATAAGGTAGGGGCCTTATTCCCTAGAGACCCTTAGTCTCCCACAAGATCACCTGACGAAGTATTGACTCCAGGGGTTTTTGATGTCTACCAATTCAGTCAAGAAGCGAGTGGCATCCTTGGAGCACATAGTGTGTCCTGAAGGGCATGTCGCACAAGTAAAACAGAAAGAGGTGAGTGGCACCCTTGAAGCATGTAGTGCGTCCTGAAGGGCATGTCGCGTAAGGAAAACGGAAAGTGGTGAGTGGCACCCTTGGAGCACGTAGTGCATCCTGAAGGGACACGCCGCATTTTTAACCGGTAAGGGAATAAACCTAAATGGCCTTAGAATGAATGATGTGTCAAGTAAGATTCTAAAACAATTTCCCTAATAAAAATGTCACCCAACCTAGTGAAATTAAAAATCTAGGTCTAAGTGACACTTGTGGTCAAAAATAATAATCACAATTAAACATGTGATGAGAAAGGGGTAAGAAATTCAATTAATTTATTAAAATCAAATTACTTTGGGGGATTAAAATTTTAAAAGGGAAATGATTGATTTTTTTCATATGCTAATTATTTTTTTTTTAATTAAAAAGAAAAAGGGGTAAAGGGTGATTTTTCTACACTTGCTAATTTGAATTTTAGATAAAAGGAAAAGAGGGAAACTTAAAAGAAATAGGAAACTAAGGGAAAAAGGGGAAACATAAAGAAAAAATGAAAACGTAAGGAAAAAGTTGAATGACTAACTTAGTAAGGAATCTTACCTTTAAGAACTTTCTAATTATGAACTCAACTAGGAATTTAGTAAAGGCGTAAGTCATTTAAAATGTGTAACGGAATATGGGGACACCAAGGAGCGATTTTAGGAATGATTTTAGGTGGGTCAAAGAAATAGCAGTAATTAAATAATTAATGAAATTAATTTCTGGTGCAACTAGGGGGATGAGTGACATATGTATGGGGGAGGTTTTTTTCTGAATTAAATTAATGATAAATAAATTAAATGAGAATTTGGGAAATAAATCACTTAGAAACTCTATAAAAAGGATGGAGGAGGAGGAGTATTGATCTCATATTTTATGCGTAACGTTACGCTACAGAATTTTTGTCTTGACTGACTTATCTTGTGGGAGTTGAGATACCCAGTTCGGGTAATGAGTTGTAGCTCAACCTTGCGAGGCGAGTTGGCTTCTCGTTGTTCTTTGTTTTAGTGTGTGTGGCCCCTTTGTCGCTCGGGGGGCTTAGGGGGAAGAAGAGTACCCCTAGCATTGGCTGGGAGGTACAGGTGAAGTCACATCGGTCGGCAAGCGAGAGATGAATAGAGCGCATGGGACAACGACTCGGAGTTGTCACCTTGGGCTACGGTACGCATGCGTTTATTTGAATGGTATATTATTATTTTTCTTGCGCTTTCATTATTGTACTTCTATGTGTAAATAAATGTGTTTTACTCAGCGTTTTAATCGAGAACTTAAAGTCATCATAGCTTTACACTCGCTTCTTTGAAATGATTTCCTTGGCAACCCAATCCCTGATTGCTATGACTGTTCTGTTTTGTTTTATTGATTATTATGAAGAGATTGTTCTTTATCGTCCGTCCTTATCCCTAGTTCATCATTCCATGCCTGAGCAGTCGGCCAGGAGTCGAATCGACAGTCGTCACTTCGGTGTTAATAAACATATAGATTTTAATGCCCTGTTTTTCTGTGCGTGGATGATGAGCGAAGGATAACATTTTCCCAACCATCTACCCTTAATTATCTATGCATTGATTGATTCATGGTTGAACGATTGGTCTTGTGCTTTCTTGTGATAGATTCTTTCTGCTTTTGGGTTGGTAAAACTATGTGTTTTGATTGTTGAATCCCAGCGCCTTGATCAGTAAATCTCAGTATTTTAATATGTTAATGTTTGCGTTTACTTATGGTGTGACTACGAATTTACTGTGTCTGCGATTGAATATTTGTTTACAGTGTTTAATTTATATATTTACTGCGATTTTACATGTTGTATGGTCTACAATTTCATGGTTGTATTTACTACTTTCGATGCCCTTTTGTGGTGCGTCTTGATGGCTTTTCCTCCACCATTTCGTGTTTCTAATTGCCAGCAAAAACGTGGTTGAATGTTGCGATTTAGTAGAACCTTACCAGAGTTGATTATTGGCATATCCCAGCGCCTTGATTGTTGAATTCTCTGCGTCTTTAAATTGTTATGAAAGTGTTTTACAGCAATATTTAATGACAGTGAAATTCATGGTGTACCTACGTTTTTACCCATCTCTTGGCTACGTTTTCATAAGAGAATGGTTGCGTTTTTATTTTGATTGACAGCGAATCCACCAAGAAATTTTTGGCTGCGTTTTTCATAAGATATTGGTTGCGTTTTTATTTTGAATGACAACGAACTCACCCAGCAATTCTTGGTTGCGTTTTTCATAAGAGAATGGTTGCATTTTTATTTTGATTGACAGCGAATCCACCCAGAAATTTTGGCTGCATTTTTCAAAAGAGAATGGCTGCGTTTTTATTTGATTGGCAACGAATCCACCCAGAACTTTTTGGCTGCGTTTTCAAAAGAGAATGGTTGCGTTTTTATTTTGAATGACAACGAACTCACCCAGAAATTCTTGGTTGTGTTTTTCATAAGAGAATGTATGTGTTTTTATTTTGATTGACAGTGAATCCACCCAAAAAAAAATTGGCTACGTTTTTCAAAAGAGAATGGCTACGTTTTTATTTAGAATGACAGTGAATTCACCCAGAAAGGCTCCGTTTTTCATAAGAGAATGCCTGTGTTCGTTTGTATATGTCTGTTATTTTTGTTAGGTATAATGGATAGCGTTGGTAAGTCTGTGTTTTACCATTGACAGTGTTTTACCAATGCCATTTGAATTGGCCCTTGATTTCATTGCTACTACGTTTAAAATTAGATCCAACGATAGTTATTAATCAACGTCTATTTGGTTGTTGACAACGATTGATATCATGGATAGCAACATATATTTTTTGTGTATGGCAGAGTTCTTATTATTTTATATTTAAACATTATTGAATTAGTTGAGAGATTCATATTATTGGGTAAGTCCCTTGAATAACTAATATATATATATATATATATATATATATATATATTACATGCAAACACTACACTCAATTATCAATTATTGTATTTTAGTAGAATTGAAATTTCACAAGTAATTAATTAAGAATGCTAGGTAATTATATAATTATTGTTAATAACTTTTTAAAGGGTGAATGGTACAGGTTAATTCCTTAAAAGTTAGTTGGTATAATATGTTCACTCCCATAATAATTATTGTGGAAAAATGAATCTTTATATATCAAATTTGAATTTTATTAATTTAAATATTAATGTTCATATATATATATAATCTTAATAGCAATGTGGAATGTTGTGCATTTAAAATCAATTCCGAATAATGTGTTCAAATTATATAAATAATGTAATTTGACATTGTAATTGTGTTGGAAAAAATTATAATAGTTCCATTATCTCATTATCTTATTGGGGTGAAGGAATTTTTGTGTATGACTATGTTTGAATGATGTTGTGTATGACTGTGAAAGTCCTTTATTCTTTTCAAATATCATTAAGATTTTTTTGAAAGATCAAAATATTGCTAGTGCGCCTCTTGAGAAGATACTTAGGTGCCATGTCACTGGTGGAAAGTTGGTTACGCTAACTAGCTGGGAAGCATGTCATTTTGGTAAATGCATCTTTTATTATAAACAGTGTACTACATTTCCTAATGTATGGACTTATAGTTACCAATAATGGATTATCATGCTAGTGCACTTGATTTTGGAGATCGATTCCATAAGCATCAGATGCTTGCAACTACTGTAATTAGTGAGTAGAAAGATACTATTAATCCATCCACATTATGGTTGTTGGTGAAGTCGTTAATAGCTTGCGAAATTTAATTTGAGTGATGTCATCTTGTGTCCTGTCAACTTGTTGCTTAGGTGTGCGGTGTCGTCTTCTTGTCAGTTATTTTGGTCTCCTAGCACGTTGGGTTTTTCTCGAGTCTTGGGTTCAGATAGGTTATGTTGCGCCAAGTTTATTGTCACATCTATGGCCTAGTGACAGCATGATTCCTGATGAGGGGATCATTGTGCATCCTCATGGATATAGGTGAATGATAACTTGGCCGGAGTTTGTGCTTCTTAATGTGGGTGTGTGTTCGTTGTAGTTGATGTTGGTGTTGGGTTGTAACGCCTTAATGTGTATGGATTGTGTGCCTTAAGGTTTTTAGTTATTGGTCGTTGAGGCCCTTATGTCGGGATGATAGATGTTATCCCTTATCTTGTAGGTGTTGTCATGTTATGTCGGGCGGGTAGTCGTTTCTATCTGTCTTTGATTTTCGCATGTTTTGCCCAGTTGCTCCATGTGCTACTGTATTGAGTCATTGTTGTCTATTGCCCAATATTCATGTGTGGTGTTCGTCGTCAGGTGGTGTGGTTTTACTGTTGTCTTTGTTTCCTTCCTGCCTAAAAACAAAAAACAAAAAATGCACATTTTGTTTTGCTTGTTGTTGTAATGATTGGGATCGTTACACAGTCTAGCCTAATATATGGGAATTTAATTAGTATTGAATGTGAAAATTTTCAAACTCTATCATCCTTCCATGTTGAATCAAGAAAATGAGGAGCGGGTCTTACCTACCATGAAGGGGATAGCACTAAAATATCATGTGGATTTATAAAAATATAAAATTTTGCAGAACAAGTCCCAGCAAACAAGGGAAACCTGGCCTCTAGTAGATGGAGTTGAATGTATAACTTTCAAGCAAGGAAAAATGGCTCTCTAGGGAGAAGGTAGAGGAAAAATTTCCTCGTCTCATTTAGTAAAATATTTTTGGGACTAAAATCCTCCCTAAATGGGAAGGTGTGATCTATAATTGATCATTATATAAATTTTCATCTATTTTGGTACTTTCTTCCTGGAAAAATTAGAGGAATTGGCTTTCAGGGCCCATTTTAATGGCAAGTCCTAGTTTGGAGATTTAGGGTCTAGAACCTTGTAGAGACACTTTCAAGCATCAAATGATACTTTTAAGGGTCAAAAATTTTCAATAATATCTCATATCCCATTGATTTTGTTCTAAATACAAAGATCAGTCCAATGGTCTGAAAATCACCTCAATTGGAGTTCATATGCTAATGTTATGCCTCCACAAGTTGACCTATCTTGTTGACCACCATCATACTGAGTGTATACCATGTCATCCCCCATTAATCCCAGATGTGGGGCTATTCACGTTTGGAATTTAAACAATATTATAGAAGGTCCAAAACACTAACATTAACTGAGGGTGGAGGCATGTGAAAACCCTAAACCTAGATGATTTCCAACTTATGTTAAATATTGGACCACTAAGAAGAGAAGGGGTTCCACTCTTTTAACATTGTACTTGTTCCATAGTTAATAAAATCACCTAGGAGTGGTATTTGAGAGAATAACATAGGAGGTGTGATATTTTGTAGTATTCATTTAGGCCACAATGTTAAAGGAAACTCCATAGTGAGTGCCCCTTTCATTGTATTTTAATTTCATAATTGAATAGAGAGAGAGAGAGAGAGAGAGTAGAAGTCACCTTCTAGATGGGTTTCCTCTCATATTGGGTTTCCTAGATCACATATTGTGTTCATTTTTTTATTGGTCTGTTCATTTTCTTGTTCTTTCATTTTTTGATTTCAATTATTTCCATAAATTTAAGAATTAAGCTAATAATAATAACTATATGATCTAAGGAAATAAATTGCATAACAAAATATTTTAGAATATTTGAAGATCTGTTATGATGAACTATTCAAGTGGAATATCCACAAGAATTTATAGATTAATTGGAAGGAGTGTTCGCCCCCAAAACATGTTTCTTATCTCTATTTCTACTTGATAGTTGTGACTAGAGGAAGCTAGTTTATGGTTGCCTTCCTTTTCTGTGAGTCAGAATTCAACTTGGTTCTTTCAAGTAGTCTTCCAAGTTACTGTAAATAGATAATTTTTATTATTAGAATCTACCCTAGATAATGGTAATATTATTAGTTATTATAGTTATATTATGTTGTATATGAAAATAATCTTGTTGTTAGTAGTGGCACTAATGGTTAATATAGAGGTATAGTAATGTTGATTAATATATATGTGGTGGATTGTCATATATTGATGTGCCACTTTAGTTAAACATGCTTATTATGCATTTATGTATATATTTTTCTTTTGGTAGGTATTACACATGGTATCAGAGCCTAGGCTCTAACCTTTTGGGACTATGAGGAAAACACTAAGAGTACATATTTGAACATTGTTTTGATATAAAAATAAAAATAAAAACATAAAACATAGATAGGAATAAATAATACGTAAGAAATGAATAAATAAATAGGATGAAAGTCCATTTTTGTTTGAGATAGGAAAGTTTGAAGAGTATCTTGCAATATAATTACAATTCGATACGAGGGATGGGTTCTACGGTTTTTTCTGGCACCGAAGAGCAGGACTACGATTGAAAACCTTCAGACGACGATGACCAGTTTTACTTTTTTACTCTCGTTTATTACCTAGAACAGTGCCCTTCTCCCTGTCCGCTCTTGTTAACCACCACAGCGTTTTAAGTGCCCCTATTCCCGGACTACTAGAGGGTGTGCGTCATCCATGGACAAAGAATTGGAATCCACAACCCCACTCTCCACCTACTACGATTATGACCCTCCACTAAGGAAATCAACAACTGGATTTTCGTCGCTAGGCCATCTCTTGTCCCCCGAGCCTCTGTCTCCTCTGACAAGAACTCTTTCATCCCCTCCATATTTCTTGCAAGGAGCGGAATCCTTCACCGGTTGTTTTGGCACCTTTTCTGAGTACCTGGCTTCGAATCCTCTCACTTCTGATAGTTTCCTCTCTATCTTTGGCTCGCCTGTTGACCTCGCCTTAGACTATATTTCTCAGGAAGAATAATCTTTTCATCATGTCAACCTACCTTTTCCCCCTGAACCTATTGGTAGTAGATCAGTGGCGGAAGGAGCACAGACTTTCGAGAAACCCTTTCTGGACCTTATCCGTAAGGAATCAGGTCACATACACTCTCAAAGTTTTAATAGCCCACCAAAGGGTTTTATCTCGGCCCACTTGGATGTGGAAGAGAAGCAAGGGTTTCCTCTAAATAGGAGGGAACCTACATCATATTATATCCCAAAGGTTATGTGAGACGACAAGGGTTTTTACAGAGGACGACACAAAAGAAAAAGGAAAGGACCATCCTCCAAAGGGAAAGTGGGCAATCTACTACTCAGATAAGAAGTCGGTATGAACAATGTGGTGCAGATGGAGAACCAGACATTGGTTGGGAGAGCCAGTGGCAGATTTTTTACCCACAAAACCATAGTTTCTTGGACAGATATGACTTGGACAGAAGAACTAGGTTATACTTCTGAAGATATTGAATTAAGCCGAAATTGGTTTGCCTTGAATTTTAATCAGTCGGAGGATACTAAATGGGTGTTGGGGAAAAATTGGAGTATAAATTATTCCCCCGTGTCATTGAAGTTGTGGAGTCCTCTTTTTGACGCATCCAAGGAAAAAATGGATAGAATCCTCGTTTGGGTCCGACTGTCAGCCCTTCCTCTACAGTTTTGGTCTCTAGACTATTTCAAAGCTATTGGAAATTTCCTAGGGGAATTCCTAGAAGCAGACCTCCCCTTTTAATTTACAAAAAAAGGAAAAAAACAAGGATCCTAGTCAATCTAAAGCCAGGGACGGGCTAAGACAGGAAATTGACCTTACTTGGGAGGGTTATACACATACTCAATGACTGGACTATGAGAATGTACCCTTCAGATGCAGGCGTTGTCACAAGTATGGGCATCTGGTGGATTCTTTCCACCTTCCTTTAAGAACCAGAGGGGGTTCTTACTACAGATAAAAGTTAAATTATCCCTCCTCAGTCCAAAGCAGAAGGCAAGAAGAAATTTCAGGAAAGACTCCTCCTACCTCACCGGAACTGGGTCACTTGACAAAGGTTATAGCTGAAAAGTTACAACCGAATCACTCACCTCCCCAAGAAAGGATGACAGAAGGGAAACTGGAGATTATAAATACTTCTTCACCAATTCCAGACTTGTTGGAAACTCGGTCTTTGGGTATCTCTACTTGTCCCCTCCCTCCTATTACTGTTTTAATTAATAATATGTCATTAGAGGGTAATTATTGATGGAGGCTATGGAAAAATTATCACTTAATATTGTCTCCTTAAATTACTCTGCGGCCAGAGAGGATAGATCCATTGAACCCCCCCTTTTGGAGGCCCCTCCCCCTCCTAAAAGACTCTACATCCTCGAAGAAAACTCTTCCTCCTATTCTCAGTCGCTAGAGTCCTTTTCTACCCATTATTTCCTAAGATCTCAGTCAAAAGTCATAAGTGGACTAAGAAAGGAGGAAGTTTCCTCCCTTGACAGGGGAGGATGAGGGAGAAAATCCTTTCTTTATAAATGACAATCAAAGGCTAGATTGGATATTTTGGCCGGAACACAAAAGTCTATTGAACGGGCACTTAGAGCAGCGAAGCCCCAGAACAAGGTTTCGATATGAAGATCATTTCCTTCAACTGCAGGGGTTTGGTAGGAGACCACAAAAAATCTTCCTTAAAAAGGGTGGTCATTACAGAACACCCGGACTTTCTGCTTCTACAAGAGACTATGGGGGCTAGGGAGGAGATAAAAACTAGCCTGGAGCGCTTACTACCTGGATGGACTTTCACAATGGTAGATGTTGTGGGAAGATCTGGAGGTTTGGATAATGTATGTAACACTCACAAAGTCCAAGTTTTCAATACTTGGGGTTTGGAATTCAGCATTGGGATTACTTTTTTTCTCCCTGTTATAGGATAAATCCGTGAGTGCGGACACAAACCGATCTCCCTAGATCCACCTGGATCTAGAACAAAACAGGATAGAATAATACACTTTCCCTAGATCTAGCCTATTGAATGAACTAAGAGATAAGGGTCATGGACATACCTTATGAATGCTTTCCTTAGGTCTTTGTTGTTCCAAGATTTTCTCCGATGCTCTTGTTCCGTTCAGATCACAACAGTACAAACCAATCGAAGTAAAGGCAGATTAATATATTCAATGGCTAGTCTATACATATGATCAAGGAATTATGTAATAAAGTGACATCATCTTTATGGGAAAGGGACATATTACTGTATTGAATTAATTGAAAGTGAAACTTACAACCTGAGCCTTGATGTCGTAGGTCTCCTTTCAATGGCTCCTAACTCTGACACACACACTTGCTCATGCATGAAGAAAATCAACCACTTTTGATGACCTTGCTGTTGTCTCTTGCTGCTATAGCATCAGTCCTCCATACAGTCTTGCACTAATTCTCTAATCAATCTTTAGCTAGCTTGCTGCTTATTCTTCTTAACCCTTTCCATGAGCAATCTCCCCAATATATAAGAGAAGATAGATTAGTTACTTGGATAGGAAATGATCCCAAGATATCTGGAACGCCAGCACTTGAATAACCATTCGAAGCCAACTCATGTTTCTAGAAGATTCCCTTCTAGAATATTCGAGATCTTATCTTTTTCCTTCCTTTGGAACATGTTCGCACCATGTCTATTAGTTACAGTGCGAGAGGTTCGCACCCCAGCTTAAGGCAGCCTGCGAGAATCAGGCATTCTCGCAGGCAGATACATATGTAGCCTGCGAACATCCCTTAAAAGCATGATTTCTGGAAGCAGACAAATGTAACTTCTTTCAGGAAAATTTTCTTAGTACAGAGCTTGATTTTCCATCATCATAACATCATCATGACATCATCACAATGACCAAAATTGCGAATAACAGAATGCCCCCCAAAGTCTGAGAGTGGAACCAGTGACAGTCAATGGACTTTGTAAGCTGCATGTGTGTGTCGAGAACCAAGAGCACATCTAATCGGAAACCTGCAAACATCCAAGCATCAGCAGAATATCATGTATACCAATTCCTGAGGTAGGCATTCCCATACTCAGATCATAGACTGAGGACATTATAAACAAAGGTCATGGCCACCAATCGTACACTGTGGATCCATGCAGTCGTAATATAGCACAGCCACCTGAATACACTGGGATCTATGCGACAAATTTTCAATCAAGACGACATAGCCACGAAACATACACAGTGGATCTATGTGTCGCAAATTATACATACTCCATCACAACCTGGATCATAAAGATAGTATCCAGGGTCTTCCATCTCATCGCCCAAAGTACGAATCTAACCACGTGATTACATGTGTCGAAGTCGAACATGGTATAAACCACTTGATTACCGGTCATTGATGTAACCGTTAACAAGTGCGAGGGAAATCACCATTGATGTCAATGACTCCCAAGGTACTATAGTACAATCCATCGACTGCGAATAAATGAGTTGATGTCGAACAACCGATGGAATCTTTCGATCAAGGGCCAATAATGTAAACCCATTGTCGAAAGTGAGGAAACTTGCCATTGAGGCATGCAAGCTCCAAGGTACTAAATAATTTCTAAGTCTTGATTCCGGATAATGTGATGAAGTCGACGGAACAAGCCTCATCATAGGAGGGCCTTGATGTATCCCCCATCAGTGACATGAAATGAGTAACAGATTTTGAAAGTGAAACAAAGTATGCGACCATTGGACTTTGGACACAGGGAAGGCCAACACGAAATGAATGGATAACTGCAGATGGCCGACTCAAATAGAGGTTTCAGACGGACAGCTCTTGAACATATGAATGACACGACCAATGATTTGGCAGCATTGACTCAAAGACGACACATGGAAAGACCTTGTTATTAAATCGAATAAGAGACAAATAGATTTCCCAAACCGGCTTCAAATGATGAATAGGGGGTGTCATGTTCAAGAGCGACACTTACTGCCAATTAACACAACGATGAAACATATCCCTTTTCCCAAATTTTCCCCCACCATTTCTGGCAAGTACCTATTTATTTTTACGCAAGCTTGAAGAGGATCACATATGCTTGTTGATATAAGCTCATCCTTCAGACGAGTCCCTCAGAGTATTTTTAACGAACCCTAAGAAGGAGTGGTTCGGTCCCATCACGGGTCAGTCAATGTTTGTTTAACGAGTCCAGAGATAGAAAACTCGAAGGTTTTTCAAGATTATAGAGTTTGGAAAAATACTTTAAAAGAAAACTCTCTCAGTTCCTTTTTCGTACAGTAGTCCAACGAGACCGAAAAAGGGTTAAACTATCGCTCAAAGGATGCATACTTCAAATACTTTAACGAGCATGAAAATAGCAAGATCGTTCGGCAATATTTTCATGTTTAGAGAGTCTGAAAAGAGCTTAAAGTTAACTCCAGGGGAGTTCCTTTTTCGTGTAACCACAGCGAGCCCGAAAAAGAGATAAAATGACGCTCGATCGCGTTCTTATGTTTTTTGCAAGCGCAAGAACGGATAAAAAGGCGCTCAAGGTTTTATGTCAAAACCATAACAAACAACCAAAATCATACCACACCAAGTAAAAATTATGCCCATAATCATCCATATTTGCACCTGTCAATCATTTCACTCATTTCTTCATTAGTGATTAGGGTTAAATAGGAAATAATCATAAAAACCCACTTTTGATATAGTAAAAAATAATAAAATGAACAAATAACAAAAATTACCATACCATTTTCACATTTTACCCTTTGAGTGCCAAAAAACCCTCTTTTTACCTCTATCTTTGGTGTCGAATTCCAAGAGTTACGGGAGACCATTCGAAGTGTCGTCGGCAATATTTTGGTAAGTGCCTCATCCCTCATCTTTTCATGGTTCAAAATTATGTTTTTATTGGTTAAAAGTCAAGTTTTAATTCAATTTTTTAAACCCTATGCGCTTGGGAGCATTCTCGCAGGTGGCCCATACGGGGCCTGCGAGAATGACCCATTCTCGCAGGTGGACCATGGGCCACCTGCGAGAAGTTTTCACTGTGCGAAACAGGTCACCTGCGAACAGCGCAAAATCCAAAATTTTGTGTAACGTTTAGCCAATTGCAAGATTTTTATCATGAATAAGATCACTCACTATGTTTGTGTGTTGTTTTTATGCAGGTTGCTAGTCACAATCATGGTTTTAGAGTGGCGGGAACGAGAGCACGAGGAGGATAATTCTAATTGGGAAAACCATCCTCCAACCATTGTTTCACTAAGAGATTGTGGTCTCTTAAAGTATTTCCGCATCCCGGGCATGAGAGCCCAAGTTCGATTGTTGGAATACTTAGTCCGAATGTGGGATCTGGACCAACAGGTGTTCATTGTGGGAGCTCATACATTGACCATCGATATCGAGGATATCTATTTCTTGACCGGGTTATCCCGACGTGGATCCTATTGCAGTTTGTCCGGTAGCAGAGCAGGGGGTCTAAAAATGAGTGAGTATTGTAACCAGTACTGCGTGCCTGAGGCTGAACGACAAAAAGGAAAAGTGGCAATTTGGGGAGTGACCGATTTGACTCTCCGTACCATTCTCTTTACCATTGCTCGAATGGCGGGAAGTGTTGCTCCGCATATGGCTCTGCAAAGCTACTTCCAGTACGCCATCGAGTGTACTGAGCCCCGGGTATTCAACTAGGCTGACGCAGTATTACGCAATGTCAAGAAACAGTTGACTAAGTGCAGGCGAGGAGGTCTGAAGCAGTTTGGTTATGGGTCTTTGTTAGTGTCCTTCTTCCTGGAGAGAGTCCCAGTATTCCGTCTACAGGCTGAGTGGGATCTTCCTGGTCCCAGAGATCCGAGGATGTTACGGTGGTGTCGGCTCATGGCCCAACACGTGGCAGGTCCTATTGTCAAATATGACAATGTTTTCTTCGACTAGCTGCAGACTCAGATGCTGATGGTGGATGACTATGCCTACGTCGGGCTGGACTTCAGAGGAGATCCAGATCTTTCACTTCCTAAAGACGCACAGTGGGGAGACCTCGGTAAGAAGTACACAAATTTTTGAGTTTTTAAATGTTTTTGGGTTTTTAACCATATTTAAATGTTTTTGTTTTTATAGATTTATCCAAAGACTAACACCAAATTCTTGTTGATAACACAAACGTTGGACCATACAGACCTGCTGGCAGTTCTCCTATCCAAAGACTAGGAGAGGCTGCAGTAGCAGTTCCACAGTATGTCGAGGACTATCTGACAGTGGAGCAGAACTTAGAGGGTCTGATGGCAGACGTTCCAGATATGACTCTGGAGGAGATTCCACAACGCGATCAGCGTCACACTGTGGGAGTCTCTGCCTCTATGGGTCGTCTGCTCCGCATAGTTGCTAGGACATTAGTGTGTTATCGTGAACATCATTGATGTCATTATGTAGAAGCCATGGGCTTCAATTTTTGATATTTTGGTCTTCGGACACATTTTGTAAAAACAAACTTTGATCGTTATATATATACATGGTTTCTGCCTGCTTATTTCACATTCTGTACATTTTAATGTGTTTGATTTATAAGTGATTTAAATGCTTGTCCAATACATAATTAGTTAAAGCATCTGTCAATGTATTAAGACATCTAGGAATGTGTTGATATTCTATGTAATCAAAATGTCGTTCCAAGAGGCGAATCCGCAAATATACCCTTAATAAAGTAGGACTTCGAATAGAATATACATTACTGAGATGTAGTACTACCAACTGCGAGTCAAGTCAAACAACCAAATGGCGAATTCCAAGAGAGATAGCATCAACCAGTAATTCAACCACGGCGCTATACTCTGCGATGTTGTTGGTTGATCAGCCAAGACATATACCTCGTAGAGATATGAGTTCATTTGTCGGGGCATAGATTGCCCATGCAGCGGAAGCTAAGTTCTGAGTACTACGCTAGCACCGTTGGCAAAACCAATATAAGGTAGCGAATACTCCGACATCTGGCAATCAAACACAACGTCACTTAAGGGTAGAGACCAGATAACGTCAAAAACAAAACTAAAGTAACACACACACGCAGTATGATACATAAAATACAAGTACTCATGCACAAATGACTTATGCATAGTACTTCTTTAAGTACAACCCATTCCTGGGTTCACTCAAAGGTACACCATCATAATCAACTAGTTCATACGCTCCTTTTTCCAACACTCTGCTAACAATGTAAGGCCCACGCCACATTGGTTCGAATTTCCCAGCTCCTAAGACATCTTTATCTTGTTCGTATAGAAGAACAAGATCTCCTTCAGAGAAGACACGAGGTTTGACATGCTTGTCATACTGTGCCTTAACGCGTTTCTTTTGGGCTTCTATTGCAAGAGTAGTGTCACAGCGAGTCTCGTCTAATCGCATCAAATACAACAGACGTTCCTCTTTGGCAGAAGTATTAGGTAAGAGTTCTACAGCTAGCTTCAAAGACGGCATTTCACATTCTATTGGTAGAATGACTTCCATGCCATAAACTAATCGAAAAGGTGTGAATCCCGTGGCAGACTTAACAGATGTTCGATATGCCCACAATGTCGAAAATAACATCATGTGCCGGTTGGTTTTATGGATTCCTATCATTCGTCGAATCATAGTTATGAGAACCTTATTGATGGCTTCGACCTGGCCATTAGCCTGTGGATAATAGGGTGTTGAGCTATCATGACGAAGGCCCAACTTCTCTGTAAGTTCGGACATCATATAATTTCTAAAATGACTACTGTGATCGGTAATGATAGTCTGAGGAACACCAAAACGAGTAATGACATGGTTGAAAAGGAATAACGCTGCAGTCTTCCCAGTATTGTCGAATGTCGGCATCGCCTCGGCCCACTTAGTAAAATAATCAACAGCTACAATAATATAACCATGCCCCCCGGCCGAGTGAGGGTGACATGTCATGAAATTAATGCCCCATTTAGAGAAAGGACCTACTGAGACTACAGGATGAAGGGGAGCAGGATGCGACTGAATCTTCTGATTATAGGTCTGGCAGACATGACACTTTTGAACAGTAGTAATGCAGTCATGGAACAAGGAAGGCCAAAAGTAACCTGCACGTAAGATCTTCTGGGCAGTAGCATACCCAGACATATGACCACCACATGCTCCTGAATGGAAGTCATTCAAATCTTTCTCAGCTTCGTCAAAATTCAAACAACGCCGAAAGACAGAGTCAATGCCTCGACAGTATAGAGTATCGTCGAGGATAATATAATGACGTGCTTGATAACGGACGTGACGTCGTTCGGCACTAGACAAAGCTGGCTGAAAAGTTTGAGTTTGGAGATATATAATGATATCTCTGTACCAAATATCGTCAGTACTAATAAGGAAAAGTGACTCGTCAAGTAACGAATCAACTGCTACCTTTTCCGTGGCAGTGTGGGGAAAATCACAAATTAACTCAGCGAAAACTAGAGATTTCTTCGACGTGGTGCGATCGAATTCCAAATCGAACTCCTGGAGAATAAAAATCCACTTGGAGTAC
>ML811375.1:48000-63645 GCA_009831015.1 Picea engelmannii | reverse complement strand
GAAAAGTGACTCGTCAAGTAACGAATCAACTGCTACCTTTTCCGTGGCAGTGTGGGGAAAATCACAAATTAACTCAGCGAAAACTAGAGATTTCTTCGACGTGGTGCGATCGAATTCCAAATCGAACTCCTGGAGAATAAAAATCCACTTGGAGTACTTTCCCCCCAGCAATTGACGTGTCAATATATGTTGCATGGGGTTACAGTGTGAAATCACTGTAGTCTTCCTGGAGAGAATATAATAACGAAAATGTTGAACTGCTTGAACAGCAGCCAAAGCTAGCTTCTCAACATGTTGGTACTTGATTTCCGTGGATGATAAACTTCTACTCAAGTAATAGATAACATGTTCATCGTGGTTATCATCCTCTTGAACGAGAACCATGCCGATAGTATACTCGGACACAGCCAGATAAAGAAAGTAATCTCGACTATAATCAGGAGGGAAAAGAAGAGGAGCTTTCGTGAGGGATAATTTCAAGGCTTCAAAAGCGTTATTAGCAACCTTATCCCAGACAAACTCTGAACCTTTCTTTAGAAGACGTGTGAAACCACGAGTAATCTCGACGTAATTCGGAATGAAACGACAAAGAAAGTTTGTTTTCCCCTGCAAACTTTGTAACTGGCGTAAAGAAGAAGGAGGAGGGAGATTAAGAATCGCCTCGACCTTGATAGGATCTACCCGGATCCCATGGCGTGAAACAATGAAACCGAGGAGACGGTCGGATTCTACGCAAAAGACACATTTATGAGGATTCAAGCGAATGCGATAGGATCGACAACGAACGAAAATTGCTCGGAGATGATTAGGGTGATCGACTCTACGTAAAGAGTGAGCCGGCAAATCGTCCAAATAAGGTTGAAAAATATGTTTGATATCGTGAAATGCGTAAGACATAGCACGTTGGAACGTAGCACCTGCGTTCTTCAGACCGAAGGGGAGTTTCCTGTAGGCGAAAGTACCCCAAGGATAAATAAAAGTCGTTTTATGTTGGTCCTTAGGAGTGATATTAATTTGATTATAGCCGGAAAATCTATCCATGAGGGAAAATATTTCACTGCCGGCACAGTCATCGACGATCTGGTCAACGAAAGGGGTTGAAAAATTGTCCTTCGGACAAGCTTTGTTAATATCCTGATAATCCACACAAACGCGTATACTACCACTTTTCTTATCAATCGGTACGGGGTTGGAAACCCATTCTGTCAATGCCACGGGGTAAATGAAACCGGCTTTAAGAAGTTTTTCAACTTCTAGTTTAATGGCTGCCGCTTTACGTGGATGGACAGGACGGAGGCGCTGCCGGACTGGTTTAGCTCCGGGGTATGTATTAATTTCGTGGACCACAATAGCAGGGTTGATACCCAGCATCTCTTCGTAACTCCAGGCAAAGATATCACGAAATTATTTAAACAAGGAAGTATAAGTGACAATTTCTTTGGGAGAACACGAAGCTCCAATATGAACATTCTCGACTATTCCAGGTTTCATGGAAATATCTATGGGTATCGTGGGAGAAATTTTACTGAGGTTCCCTTCCGCAAACACATCACATGGAGATTGGGGAACCATGGATATAACAACAACGGTCAACGGAGTCGAAATCCGTTGATAATTCTCAAGAGTTTGTTGTCCCAGAAACAGTATGGAACGATGATGCCCATCGTCCCAAGGGGTGTCCTCCATGACGGACATGATCATCTCGTCAGTGGGAAAGATGACACGGAAAGGATCAGGAGACAACTCATCAAAAGAAGAAGTAGGCAGGGTTGCCGATTGAATGGCTTGATAACCAGACTCAACCGGACTTAACGACATAACATCGCCGAAACGAACATGATCTCCAGGATCAGGGACTATCCAAGGGTCAGCAGACACAGGAAGTTCATGAGGTATAGTAGAGATCATATTAATGGAAGCAATTGATGGGCGTGGATTATCGGGTGGTGGCGGTATGGGGAAAGTACCCATTAACGACGAGTCTTTTAAAAGATCGACTCCAACATTCTCGTAACCCAGTGGGGTTTTAGCTATGAACGGCACGTTGCCAGTGCGAGTATCGGCATTAAAGAAGGCAAGTTGATCAACCGTAACCACTTTTCCTTGGTGAGGAAATCGTAGGACACGGAAAAGGGTTGATACAACAGCACGCATAGAATCGACCTAGCTACGACCAAGTAGAAGATTATAATCTAAGGGAGCATTGAAAACTTCCACTTCAACCTGGACGGTCTTACCTTCGAGAGTAATAGGCAATGACGGGAGAACGTCGTAAGGATTAAAACCAGAGCCGTTGAAGGCTCTCAAAGTGTTTTGTGATTCGCTTAAAGGGGGAGATCCAATGGCTTTCCAACAAGAAAAAGGCATTACACATGTAGAGGCCCCCTCATCAACGACAGTCCGACAAATGCTCTTGTCGGCGATAACGACTTGTATTTGAAACGCAAGCTGTGGGGGTAACCTTGGAATATGGTCTTCCAAGTCAAAGACTATCAAATTCGTATATGTGGGATCAATTCCACCTATATATTTCAACAGAGCCCTTCGCTGTGCAGGACAAGACTGAAGGACTTCAAGGGCAGACATCGTTGAAGGTGCTTGGGCCAGATCTTCGACAATGCTATAGTTATGGGCAGCACGAGCATGAGGATTGAATGTCGATTTCTTAACGACACCTTTTGGGGGTGGTCGTGTAACTGTATCAAGGCTCGGTTGTTTGAGATGAAGAGGATCGTTTGCAGATGGATTCGGTGGAGAGGTATGTACCAAATCAGGGGGTAAATCGTCAACCTTCTCCTTAGAAGGAGTATAGTCTTTAGCTCTAGTGGAAAGTGCAACATTGTCTTTCTTGGAATCACCGGTGCACATCAAAACATAAGATGATGTAGAAGTAGAGGGTTGGTCATGGATGACCAACGAAGCCTGTTGTTGAGACGGGAAGGGTTGGGACAAAACTGTCGGCGTAGAGGATTTTGGCTGTCCCTGAAGGAACTTGTTAACCTCGGTGCGTCTTGGAAAATCCTTCGTGTACTGATCGTCACCACAGATAAGGCAAGGGTAGCATGGTTTGCGCTTATCCCGGTCTTCAACAGGAGTGGTTTTGGTTTGCTCATTCGGATTGTTATTTTTACTCTCCTTATTCTTTCCTCTCCCTTTCTTAGATTTGTTCTTACCGGTAGGCGTAGACTCAACAGCGTTCACTTCAAAGGTTTTACCGGCGGGAGGAGCAGGAGACGGAGAACTTTGAACATTAGAAGAATTGGATTTAGGGGTCGTGTTTGAAACGGAATGTGGTTGAGCATGGGTAGACCCAATCACACCATCGGTTGTATGTGAAGCAGCTGGGGTAGTTGAAGCGTTGGAAGTACCAGGACGAGGCAAATCCAGTAATAGATCATAAAGAGTTCCCGTTTGCGAATAAACGAGATCAAGGTACTGAGCACGACTTATAGCCTGCTCTTCTGTAACAACACCACCCATGGCAATGTCTTTACCGATTTTGTTCACAAAATATTTCGTGAACCATTCTGCCAGTAACTGATCGGGGAGCTCAAGTTTAATAAGACGTCGCCTCCTTCGCCACTCATGAATATGATCAGATATATGAGTGCTTGTATTTTGTTTGAAGGAAGTTAAAATCTCAGTCCCGGTATCGTAACGGATCGGCAACTGGTAATGTGTGAGAAAATCCATAGCAAGGGTGTGAAAATCAGAAAAGAAACCTCGTGGTAACTCAATGTACCACTTCGCAGCAGCTCCAGTGAGGGTTCGTTGAAAAAGACGGAGACGAATGGAGTCGTCCATTAACAAATTGGATGAACACCATAAATGAAAAGTCATGACATGATTATTAGGGTCCTCTCCCGCCTTGCCATCAAATTTCGGAATGTCCGATGGAAGCTTTGCAGGAATAGCAGGCCATTGGGGAGAGTGGCGGATAGGATCGTTGAGAATCCTAGAAGAGTCTGGCAAATCCAAAGTGGCAAGAAAAGGCAACTGCCGATTCACTTGTGGGTACTGGTGACTTTGGGGTGGAAGCCCTGTTGGTAGACCAGTAGGAGCATAAGCAGACTGCCCATAAAGGGAAGATCTCGGCTGAGTCGGTGGTGGCTGGATAGGGTAGTACCCCCAAGGATTAGAACCTTGAGTTTGAGTAGGGACCTGAGGTTGGGAAGTTTGACCTGAACACCAAATAGGATTAGTCAAACCTGGATACGGTTGGCCTACAGGAGGGATTGTTGCTTTCCCCCCAGCAAGAGGTATGTTTCGTAAAAGCTGTTGCCAATACTGGGCCAACTCAGGAGGTATGTTTTGCCCAAAAGGAGAGGTTGGTCCCCCTACCGTAGGTATAGTCCCCCCCGGGAGTTGTGTACCAACCGTAGGTTGTGTGGTAACTGTGTTATGTCTCGGAAAAGGAAAAGGAATCGTACTACCCTATTCACCAACAGGAATGTGCAAGTTTGGTGCAACAGTCGGGATAGTGCTACTAGTATTAGGATTGCCAGTAGGAAACTGAGGGAGTGTCGGGATGAAACCAAGAATAGGATGCCCAGGAAACTGAGGACCACCTAGAGAACCAGCTGGGGTTTTTGGAGGTGTTGGATGGGAAACATTCAACAAAGGATTCAACGCATGGTAACCAGGGGGTAAATTCGGGTTGACCTCAGGCATTCGCTGGGTGTTGATAGGGGCAAGAGTAATTGCAGGAATCTCGGTTTGGACACTCGTAGTATTTGTGAGATGGGCCATCTCGGGAGGAAGAACAAAACGATAAGTGGTAGTCTCTGGTGTAGTTTCTGGTTCAGGAGACACAGGAGGGTTGATTTCGTAGACAGGCGGTGACTCAGTACCAAAAATAACTCGTCGGAAATCACCCGACCAAAAAGGATCTTTGCCTACTACACCGTGAGAAGGCCCAACAGTTGATTTGGAAGATGTAACAACGGTTTCTTCAGAAGGATTTAATCGTCCAACAGGTCATTCACCACGATGAATGTGATAGTCCTCTATAGTATGGGTAATTCGAAAATCAGCAAGAGGATCGGTGGGTTCTACTTGTGGAGGTGGTGTAAAAACGTCTGGGACTTCACTTACATCCACGTGTGGTAAAGTAACAAGGGGGATTTCACCCGGACGAGAAGAGTCCTCAGGGGTACCCTCAGATGTTGTTGTATGCAAAGGTTGTGAAGCTTTCGGATGTTCCGGGGACAAACCTTGCATCCTACGTGAACGTCGTGGGGGAGAAATTGTAAACAAGTAACAAACTCCACAACGAAAATCCTATGGTCAACTTCGAGAAATCAACAGCATACACTAGTAAACAAAATCTAGAAGCAATCACCAAGCAAAAAATACTCTCTAATATCGAAGCCACTAGTTGGTGATGAAATCCAACGTCGCAACAACAAGACGAGAAGGGGCGCGGCTAAGGTGGAAAAGTTACGCTGACGACCTGGTTAACAGACTTACGCCCTGGTGCAAGCTCCCACACATAATCATGGGTATACCCTCTGTTAGCACTCTGTAAATTTCCTAGAGGTTGAAGAAGAAATCTATAAAGGATAACCTTAACCAACCGCTTTTAAAGCTGGAATCTAGCCCTTCCAGCTTCAGAGAGGGATCTCTCTATGTGATTTAGCTTTGTTTTTTTTTTTTCAAATATTAGGCTAGGTAATTTAACTGTTGGTTTTGTAGTAAATGATTTTTTGAAGTTGGTTGAGACGGTCTACACATCCATTGGGCTAAGGGGTCTGTGTTTAAACAAATAATCGATGCAACCAGAAATACTAAAGAAAACCTCCACAGGGCGAGATAATACACTCACTGGATCTTTATAAATTAAAATGATGGACAGATGAAAAGGTGAGGAAAATAACTCCAACTAACAAGCAGTTAAGAATTTCTTAATTGAAGGTATTAGAAGATGAACATATAAATCTTTAGAATCGAAAACAGGGTGTCAAAGATAAATCCTGCAACATAACGCTATTCATAAAGATTAGATTCAGAAAACAAAATGAATACAGAGAAAGAAAAACATTTAACTTAGAATATCAACGTCACCAGTGAATATACGCAAGAATCCTATAAATGCCTCTTCTTTATTAATGGTCGATCTCAAAAATAGTACAGCTTGATAGCAATAGGGTGTGTGAATCGACAACCTCCAATACTTCGAGAGTTGAAGTATTTATAATTCAAATTACAAACGTTCCTGTCATAACTAATCAGGACGTGCTCATTCTATTTTTAGTCTAACTACTTTAACTAATCAAAAACTGTTTGATGACTCATTACAACTGCATGCGGAAATTTCTGGGGTAGGCCGTTGGCGAGGTGCTTTCGCAATCTCTTATGACTGGACCGATGACTGGATTGTGACAGCTCATCTGCTAATCTAGTAGATCACACAGTTCTTCTCATCTGATATGACCTGGCACTGTGACTTTAAGCAATCTTCGTTTTTCACTCTCATTTCAGAAATGATCCCGCGGGGATCATAATGCCAGGTGAAACTTGTAAGGAATTTCATATCCCTTAACATTTTGTCTGCTTCATCACCTGCGCCAATACTATTGCAGATGAAAGAGCCAATCTGCCCTTTGATCCGCAATTGTTGCTTCTCCTTAAGGGAAACAAAGTGAACATCATCAGAATTCATTATTTATCTAATATATTCCAATGCAAAAATTCTTACCGGTATATATCTCGACAGCTTGTAAGGTGCCAATTCGCACCCGTAAACTCGGATCTCAGAGTGATTCTGATACAAGTACCAGTCTCCTATCTTTGCATTGTCTGAGAGGTGTAGAATTCTCTGGACTTCATCATTTATTTGTGGCTCAAGCATGCCACTCAACATGCTTACCACAGGGTGGTAAAACTGGTCAATGAACGTAGTGAAGTTGTATTCGACAAAATTGTGTTTCAGAAGAGAAATACACGCTGTGACTGGCTGGGGCCTCCCGTCGGCGTCCATCTTTTGCATGGAGAAATTGAACCTGTCGGCTTGGAAATAGACGAACATGTAAGCCAGAATGGATGAATACCTGAACATGCCCTCTATGGCGAAATTCACAAATTTTTCATGGATGTTATTGGCTAGGAAAGTGTTGTAGTTGAACTGCGTGGTCGGTTGTTCATCGTTTGAGAAGATGGATAGAAAACCCAGGATGGGTTCATCTACCCATTGATCAGAATAGTAATCGAGCAGGGCACACATGGAAGAGATGATTTGATTTCCTTTGGTAGAGAACATAGAAGAAGGGTAGGGGGGATTAGTGGAAGGGAGTGGAGCGGAAGTGGGGAGAAAAAGCTCGAAGATCTGAGCTCTCTGAGGGAATGTCATTTTCTGGTATAGTTCAGTGAGGACTTCTAAGTTGAACGGGGACGCAGATTCAGCACGGGTTATCTGCATCATCTGGTCAATATCTTCTGGGGTGATGAAGAAGAGGACGTCTCCAGATGAAGAAACAAAGGCTTTCTGGTCGGGGACATAATGGGCTTGGCATTTGAGGGCGAATTCTGGGAAATGATGAATTTGGGGGAAGAGATATAGGGGCAAATTGGACTCCCAGAGTCCAATTTCGTCACTCTGGTCTAGGAACACTTCTCGGAGCTATGACTGCAGATCAAAAAATTCAAAACTGCAAATAGTGTCTGCTATCAATTGATCTTTATCGACCAAGGGGACTTTATCCAGGTCAACAGGAGGAGGAAGAAAAGGATTTTCTTCTTCTTCTATTTTTCTGGACTTTGACACCATTTTAGCAACTGTACCTGCAACAAACAATACGTTAGCGGGGTTGAAAAACTGCGGGTGAAGGTGATACAAAAGTAATGGAGGAATAAGAGATTTCTGGCGCGATGGACGAATAACGAATGACAGGGAGAACAGTAGTTTTATTCAAAAATGGGTCGGTTGGACGCGAGAAAACGATCAGCATGACAACGGGTATATCGCCCAGTTATTAATTGACAACGGGCCACTAGGGATGAGTTGGCAGGTGACAGTGGCCAAAGTATATGGAAAGGTGACGTGGAGGCTAGTGATTGGAGGTAAAAGTCGCCAAAAGGGGATGTTCATGAGTGGAAGGGTAAAGGTCTGACAGCATGGCTGACAGCAGTTATGGGATGGGACTCAAACCTGGAAGCAAGTGGAACAAGTGGACTTAGTGGAGGATGACGTCCATGAAGGGCGGCTGTCAGACACCATGTGAGGGATGAGCCTTGAGAACCAATAGACTTGTGCCAACTGTGATAATGGGCCCGCCCGCGGGAAATATCTATTCCGGACCCCCCCCTTTGATTAAAAGCGGGACACCAAGGGGGGTCCGAAATTCATTTTGATCCATCGATCTGCGCGCTGGCTTTCTGGCCGCAGATCTCAGCGCGCTCCTTAACACCCATTCCGGACCCCCCCCCCCTCCATTAAAGGAAGAATGGACGGGGGGGTCCGGAATCCAATATGGACCGTAGATTTAAGTGCCCTGTTCAGAGCCGTCCNGTTAAAGGTAGAACGCAAGGGGGGGTCCGGAATGCTGTGTGAGTCGTTGATCTAGGCGCCGTGATCTAGACTATGGGAAATTGAATGAAACATATGTTAGGAGCGGAAAAGTCATGTGTAGGAAAAACTTAGGATTAGTGCATTTCTTATGGGTTTTCCAAACTTTGTCTTAGACACCACCAAGGGGACATCACTTCAACTATCATTAGGCATGGGATACATGGGGTGGCATCTTTATCAATCTAGTTTTATTCGGGCAAGGCAGGCCAAGCAGTTAATCTACATTCTAACCTACTTGCACGAGACAAATAACCCAGATTAAACTGTTGGGTTAAGATATTATTCTTCCTAGGGGGTATCTGACCAGGATTAGACAGTCTGGTCAGATTTATTCACTAATTCTAGCCTAGGGGGTATCTGACCAGGATTAGATGGTTTGATCAGATGTATTCACTAGTTCTAACCTAGGGGCTATATGACCAGGATTAGATGGTCTGATCAGATGTATTCACTAACCCATCAACATTGAAAATTTAAAATAACTTGGTCATGCTTGAAAGGTATGACCTAGTTACTATTATTGCATGGGGTTTTTTGTTTCAATTATTTTTGCCCTCTTTTCTTTTCCTTTTCCTTTTCAAAGTGAAAATCAATTGCCAATAAGAACACTAGATACAGATAATATCCATAATATCCAATTCATAAGTTGATTCCCATAATTTATGGGGTGATAACAGCGGCTCCACCTGGGGATGGTACTTGCCCTGTTAAGTGCCAAGAATCCAGTTTCCTGGTCATTCTGAACATATCTGTCTGGTAACCTTCATTGGTCTTATTCTCAGGAAAATTTCGAAAAACAGTGATCGGCAACTTAGGGCCTTCTCTTCGGGCTTCAACCAACTGACCAACGTCCCTCACTTCAGAAAATGTAAGTAAAGACTGAAAATTAAAAACCGGTATGTACAATGGAGAGTGAGTTCTTCAAATCTCTTACTGAGGAGGGATATAATGTTTCAGCATTCTTCCATTCACAGGTGCTCCTGGAAGATCTGACCCATCGGCATTGTTTAGCAAAAAGGCATTGTTTCCTCTGAAAGCTTGGATCATGTAAGGCCTTGTCCATAGATGATCAAATTTCCCATGCTTTCCCTTGTCCTCGTTCCTAGCATCCCATCTCAACACTAGGTCTCCCAGCTCAAAATCATCCTCCTTGGTTCGTTTGTCAAAGATCTTCTTGATGTTCTCTTGGATGACTTGTGTCTTGTTGAAAATGTCTTCTCTGGTCTGTTGCAGATGAATCATTTGATTGATTCTTCTCTGGGAGTCATTTGGCTCAACTTGCATTTCTTGAAGTAACTTCATGACAGGGACTCCCAAAGAAGTTGGGAACACAGCCTCAGTACCGTAGACCAGCTGGTATGGTGACATACCAATTGACCTTTTGGTGGTCAGTCTATCGGCCCATAAAGCAAATACCAGCTTATCATGCCATGATTTTTTATTCTCCTGCAATGTTTTCTTGATGATATTTACCAAAGTCTTGTTTGAGGATTCTGCCAACCCATTTCCCCGAGGGTAGTAGGTTGTGGAATGCCCCAAGACAATGTGGTAACGATTGCATAAATCAATGAGTTTCTTCGACCGAAAGGTAGCTGCATTGTCAGTAATGATCTTTCTAGGACAACCAAAACGAGACAAAATATTATTTTCCAGAAATTTAATAATAACAGAGTCAGTGGCTTGCCTACTAGGTACCGCTTCGATCCATTTGGTAAAATAATCAGTGGCGGTAAGAATCCACCTATGTTGGCCTGAAGACGGAGGGTGTATTTCACCAATGAAATCAAGTCCCCGTTGTTGGAAAGGGGCCTCAACTGATATTGGTTTAAGAGGTAAAGGAAGGAGTTTCCTTTTACCCTCAAACAATTGGCACTGGTGACATGCTATTACTTTCTGATGTACATCCGCAAACAGGGTGGGCCAGTAAAATCCAGCTCTGAGTATTTTGTTGGTTGTAACCTTCCAGTTCAAATGGCCACCACATTCTCCTGCATGAAACTCCTGCAACACTTTATCAACTTCATCTTTCAGTAAACAGTTTAAAAGAATACCAGTAGGGTCTTTCCAATACAAATTTCCTTCTAGAATACAGAATTTCAATGCCTTCAACTTTAAAAATCTAGCTTTAGTTTTGGTTAAACCAAGGGGAGCTTGTAAATTTTGTAGAACAAATATAAGGTCTGCATACCATGGAGAGTTGAGAAAAACCTCTCTAACGTTTGGAGTCTCCATCTCGCCCTGTTCATCTGCCACATCTAGAAAATTAATGTCGAGAGCCTGAAATTTAGATTCAGCCATCAGTTTAGCAAGGCCTTGTCCTTTAATCAGTTTTGTGGGCTTAATTTCTATGTCATATTCTAGAATAACTGCGATCCATTTTCCCCTTCTCCCATCAGGGTTGTCTTGTGTCAGGATATCCTTTACTACCGAGTTGGGAACATAAGCTATGATGTGAGAATGGAGAATATAGACCCTGAAGTCCTTTATAGCCTTTACCAAAGCAAAAGCCTGCTTCTCCATAATATTGTAGTTCAGGGAAGCATCTCTTAAAGCTTTGCTGAAGAAATCTATGGGTTGTTCATACCCTTCACTGTTCTTCTGCAGTAACACAGCTTCTATAGTATGTTCAGAAGCGAAAGAAAAAAGATAGAAATCTTTAGTGAAATCAGGACTAATCAAAACTGGGGCTTCTGTAAGTGCTCGTTTGACCTGTTCGAAGGATTGCCTGGACTCGGGATCCCATTTTATTTTTGCGTCCTTTTTAAGCATGTTTGTTATGTTTCGAAGGAGCTCGGCCAGATTAGGAATGAACCTTCGAAGAAAGTTAATTTGCCCTATAAAAGACTGTAGTTCCTTGAGGTTCCTTGGGGGTTCTAACTTTAGTATGGCCTCTATTCTGTTGGGGTCAATTCTGATTCCCTCTTTGGAGATGATGTGTCCCAGCAGTTTTCCTTCTTCTAACCCAAAAAGACATTTCTTGGGATTCAAAGAGATCCCGAACCTTCTACACTTTTCGAAAACTTGTCTAAGATGCCACAGGTGTTCATCATCGGATTGGGAAAATACAGTCACATCATCTAGATAAACGGAAATAAACTTACCTGACTCTTCTACGAAGGCGATATCCATTGCCCTCTGGAACGTGGCTCCTGCGTTCATCAAACCAAAAGGCATCTTCACATACATGAAAGTGCCCCATGGTGTGGTGAAAGCGGTTTTTTCCTGATCGTCTGGATGAACTAGGACCTGGTTGTAGCCTGAGAAACCATCTAGCAGAGAAATTCGACTGGACCCGACCACTCTTTGCAGGAGGTGGTCCATTTTAGGCAAGGGGTAATTATCCTTCAAGGATTCTTTGTTCAGATTACAGAAATCTATGCAGAGTCTGATTTCCCCGGTTTTCTTACGTGTGGGGACTAGATTAGAAACCCACTTAGAGAAACGTAGTGGGACTATGATCTTGGCATCATACATTTTCTTAATCTCTTTTTCTATCAAGGGAAGCAACTTGGGATTTATCCTCCTAAGTTTCTGCCTAAACAGTTTCTGGTCTTCCTTTATGGGAATCCTGTGTTGTATGATGCCGGTGTCATAGGATTTCAGATCTTCATAGCCCCAGGAGAAAACGTCTGAATATTCTTTGAATAGTTCAATGTACTTAAGCTTTTGTTATAGGGGTAAAGATTTGGACAGTTTGACCATCCTAGGCTTCACTTTGGTTCCTGTATTGCATTCCTCTACCTCTTGCCCATGAGCTTCTATTTTTGGTTTCCTAGCTACATCGTCATTGTCAAACAAATCTTCTAAAGGGACAAGCCCTCTAGGCAACACATTTCTTTTCAATTGTAAAACTTCGGCATCTATTTTGTCATCTCCTAACTCTCCTGAAACTACTGTATCTTCTGTATCTACCGTATTTACAGTATTCACACTATCTATTTCAAACTCAGAATTATTTACATTCTAGTTTTCGTTTTCTATATCTATGTTTATACATTTAAAATCGTTCTTGCATTGCAGAAAGTCCTCTATCTGATCGTCATTTCCAAAGACTTGCCAATACCTGATATTATTGGGAACCGTCGGTCTGCATTTCACTTCGACAGTGTATGGGCAAGTTTGGCGGAAAGGGATCTTGTAGGAGGCTGCTGACGAGGCCAATCCGTCGGCCATAATATTTTGTCCTCTTGGCATTGCCTGCAAGTCAACCTCATTAAAGCATTTCAAAGCATCAAGGACAGCATTCTTGTAGGCTCTAAGGCGCGGGTGTTTAGCAGCATACTCACCTTTAATTTGCTTGATTATTAATTCTGAGTCACCCCTTACCATTATTTGCTTAGCACCAACTTTTTTCAACAGCTTCAGACCGAGCATTAAAGCTTCATACTCGGCCACGTTGTTAGTGTAGTGGAAATTTAACTTATAGGAATGATTTTCTAAATACCTTTTTCGATGATTATGCAACCAGACTCCCGCTCCTACGCCTTCTTTACTCACGGCTCCATCGAAATCCATACTCCGGAAATCAGCGGGGAAATCTTCAGCGATTACATTTCCCATCTTTGCTACCTCACCGTTTTCTGGACCTTCCTCTTGACTAGCTACATCTTCCACCAGATGAATATCTGGCTCTTCAGTGTCACCGTCGTTGTACAGGATGAACGAATCCAAATCGGAATGAGCAGAGTAAAGGGGGTAATTGTGTGGTTTCTCTTGACTACTAACCATGTACTTCATCAGTGTTTCTCTGTATAACCTCCTCTATTTTCTGAACACTGGTATTGTGGCGTAAGACATATCCAGCTGCAGGGTTCCTTTCAGCTTAGTTCCCCAGGACCTGGAGAGCAAAATTCCATACTTAGGCGGAATGTCTGTGACCACTACGTCCATTACCATGCTTTTAGAAGGGATCTGCACCAGGGTGATGCAGAAATCTTTAATCAAACCAATACATTTGACTTTGCTGGAGTCAAACGAGTGGAGATCTTTGTAAGGCCTAGTGACCTCCAACCCCAATTTTTCCATTACTGCTTTAGGCATTAGATTATGTGAGGCGCCTGAATCAAGCATGGCGTTATGAAATATCAAATCGTGTATGTTCAAACTGATGTAAAAGGGGGCTACATCGTCGGTATCGTCTCGACCATTTACTTCTGGTCCGAAAAGGAGTTCGGGATGGTCGTCAGTAAGGTTCACAGTGTCTGAATGAGTCACTGATCCAATAGTCAAGGCCTTGGTGCCTATGTCAGGTTCAATGGCTAACGCTTTTAGTACCTGTGAACGATAACCTCCTCTGTTTATCAATTCTGTGAGTGGGACAGGAATTTTTATTTTGGCCAATTCACCCTCCAGGCGGAAAGGTGCGGGAGCTCAGGCCTGACTCATTGATTATGGTTGGTCCACCATAGTCTTTCGCTCAGAAGTATCGGTGGGGTTAATAGGTGAAACTTTGGGAGGGGCTGATCTTTTCAGAAGGGTGATGTTTTTCTTCACGGGGGTGTCGGCTTTACTTTTCTCAGAAGCCTTCTCAGGAGTTTTCTCAGCTTCATCTACCTTCTACATTTCGGTTATCTTTTTCGAGGAATTTCCATCTGTCTTCTTACTTCACAGATTGTATTGACGGTGCACCTCCAAAATAGCGTTTTCAAAATCTTGTTGTCTTTCATCCCTGGCCTCCTCACTTACCTTTGTTTGATTTAGCAGAAAAAGTTCTTGCTCTTCTTGAGTAAGGAAAATGGCCTCATTGTCGTGAATGCCCATGAGGTTAATATGAGTGTCCTCCAATTCCTCAATTATTTCCCCCCCTTCGTCAGCATAGTTTTCTTGCAGGGGAGGCCTAATCGGCTGATCATGACCTCTCTGATCTCTTTGATCTCTTGGATCTCTTTGATCTCTTTGTCTGATTTGAGGAGGGTTTCTTCTAAAATTGGGGTTTCGAATCTGAGGGGCAGGTGTGTTGTCTCTCGGAGGATTTCTGTCCGAAATACTCGTTCTTTCTAACAATAATTCCAACGATCTGACCACAGAATCCAATTTGGAATCAGTGTTTTACGTGGAAGGTTCTTCTTTGATCGTGACTCTCCTTTCTGACCTTTGACAGGCTCGTTTCGCCAACAAGTTAGCCTCCACACTAATAGCGCTTCTCTGCATGTCTTCAAGGGTGGCAGCATTTCTTTCTCTTAATTGGTAAGACATGTCAGCATCAAATCCATCAGGGAATTTAATCAACACCAAACCCTGGGGGGGTTTGATTTCCGTTGGGATTGCATTATACAAATTGTTAAAACGGGTGCAGTAATCTTGTACCGTCTCACCTTGATTTCTTTTTATATTTTGGTATTCCGACAGTATCTGGAGAGGATTTTTCTTTACCTCCCATCTGTCAAGAAAAATTCTCTGGAACGCGACAAGGTCAGGGATTGATGTGGCGGGTAAGGATTTGAACCATTTTTTGACGTCCCCGGTCAGACTCTGGGTGAACAGTCTCATTTGAACGTCGACTTCGTCAACTTCTTGTAAATCCAAGTAGTCGTTCATTTTATCCACGTGTTGTTGTGCATTTAATGTTCCGGTTGCATCGAACTGTGGAAGTCTGGTCTGGTAGTCTTGGGGCATGGCATGTAGTGGTGCGGCCAACACCAAAGGGGCATATCGAGCTGCCATGACGGGTGGAGGAGGTGGGGCGACGACCCTGGTGGTTGGAGAGGTAGCGACGGAAGACGAAGTCGATGAAGGACTGGGCGGTACTGAGGGAGTGATTTGTAGTTTATCCGTAGGAGACAAGACTTCTGGGGTTCGGGGTTGCAACACAGCTGGGTCGAAGACGAGCTTAGACGCAAAGGTTTTAGATCGTGTTCTAACCAGGTTTCATAGCGGAAAAATATCAAGATCAAGGTTTTGAAGGATGTCCTGTTCTTCGAAAAGGAAGGGAGACTTATGAGGGGGAGTATAACTCGCTGAACCGATAACTAAGGTTTTTCGCCTCAACAATTGCTCGGGATTATCTATCGTTGTAGAGGGTTCTGGGTCTAGATGAGATCGAGTGTGAACTTTCTTGGGAGCCAGAACTCTTTTTTGGT
>ML811375.1:23735-42590 GCA_009831015.1 Picea engelmannii | reverse complement strand
TAATTGAAAGTGAAACTTACAACCTGAGCCTTGATGTCGTAGGTCTCCTTTCAATGGCTCCTAACTCTGACACACACACTTGCTCATGCATGAAGAAAATCAACCACTTTTGATGACCTTGTTGTTGTCTCTTGTCGCTGTAGCATCAGTCCTCCATACAGTCTTGCACTAATTCTCTAATCAATCTCTAGCTAGCTTGTTGCTTATTCTTCTTAACCCTTTCCATGAGAAATCTCCCCAATATATAAGAGAAGATAGATTAGTTACTTGGATAGGAAATGATCCCAAGATATCTGGAATGCCAGCACTTGAATAACCATTCGAAGCCAACTCATGTTTCTAGAAGATTCCCTTCTAGAAGATTCGAGATCTTATCTTTTTCCTTCCTTTGGAACATGTTCGCAGCCTGGCTATTAGTTACAGTGCGAGAGGTTCGCACCCCAGCTTAAGGCAGCCTGCGAGAATCAGGCATTCTCACAGGCAGATACATAGGTAGCCTGCGAACATCCCTTAAAAGCATGATTTCTGGAAGCAGACAAATGTAACTTCTTTCAGGAAAATGTTCTTAGTACAAAGCTTGATTTTCCATCATCATAACATCATCATGACATCATCACAATGACCAAAATTGCGGATAACACTCCCAACCTTAAAAATTGTTGTCCATTTACTTAACGTCTATGGACCTTGTCTGAACAGAAAACTTTACTGCGATACTCTCTCAATAAATATTTCTTCAATGAGCTACTTATTTTAGGGGGGGATTTAAATCTCTCCTTAGGTCCCTTAGAAGTTTGGGGGGACAGTGTGAGGCCTGATCCACTGGCAGACTACTTCAGCAACAAATTTGCAAAAGATAATCTAACAGACCTCGCTCCTCCTTCCCTCAATCCGACTTGGAAAAACAACAAGACCGGATCTGCTGGAGTTGAAAAAAGGATTGACCGCTTTCTAATAAATGATTCTCTTTTGAAAAACTCTCTGAACATCAAGCAGTGGATAGGATTTGGAGGGTTGTCATATCATCATCCTATCTTCCTGGACCTCGGACATGGTTCTGAAAAACCATCTAGCCCCTTCAAATTCAACAAGACGTGGCTTGAAGATGAATCCTTTCTAAAGTTAATCAAGGAGCACTGGATTCCCTTCTGACAAGTTATAACACTTTCAACAGCTTATCAGTTCACAAAAAATTTAAGAAGAATCAAAGAATTAGCAAAACCTTGGGCTTTCCAAAAAAGAAAACTAGAGGACAAGGAGATAAAAGAAATCAAACTCGAACTTAAAAGGTTCTCAGACGAAGAAGGGGATCTGTTGAGCACAACNNNAAAAAAAGATAAAATTGCTTAAAGAAAAAAAAGAAACTTGGAGATTAAAAAGCAGAGCTATCTGGTTGGAAAGTGGAGATGAAAACACAAAGTTATTTAAAGCCTATGCCAAAGGAAGGAAAATTTTCAATACCATTTGGAAATTAAAAGATCAATATGGAAACTTGGAAACTTCTTTTGAAGGGATGTCACTACTAGGAAAACTACTTCCAGAAACTCTTTAAAGCAGACAGCCAAGCTACGATTGAGGAAGTAGTCAAAGTGGCACAATTTTTCCCAGATTTGTGGAAGAAGAAGAGAGTCGTTTATTGATGAGGGAAATTACAGAAAAAGAGCTCCTAGAATTTTTACATAGTTTCCAAAAAGATAAAAGCCCAGGCCCAAACATTTGGACTATCGAATTCTTCCTAGGATGCTATGGGATTTTAGGTACAAAGTGTTGAATTTGGTGGAGAATACAAGGATTTCAGGCTGTATCCCTCAGAGCATTAACTCCACCTTCATTGCTCTCATCCCAAAAATGGATAATCCATATACTTTGGATGAATTCGGACCCATCTCACTCTGTAACTGTTCTTATTAAATCGTATCCAAAATTATAGCCCGAAGGTTCAATAAAATCCTCTCTAAGAATATTCGGAACAACAATTTGGATTTTTGGAAGGGAGACAGATCCATGAAGCTATAGGAATAGCACAAGAAGGTTTGCATAGCATGAAGACCAAGAATTTAAAAGGGGCAGTTCTCAATATATATCTCTCAAAATCCTATGATCGAGTTAGTTGGGTGTATATTCGGTTATTATTGACTCACTTAGGCTTTGAACTTCCCTTCATTACTTGGATCATGATTTGTCTTACCTCTGCATCCTTTGCAGTTTTAATAAATGGCTCGGCATCGCCTTTTTTCACTCGAGAAAGAGGGCTCAGACAAGGCTTCCCCTTGTCACCACTTCTCTTTCTCCTGGTAGCAGAAGGACTTAGCAGAGCACTCACACAAGGTAAGAATACAGGGGATCTCTCAGGTATCAAAATCTCACAGAATTTGTCTCTTACACATCTCCTGTTTGTGGATGATGTATTACTTTTCAATGATGGGTCTAGAATGGAAGCAGAGAATCTAAGGGACATTCTCTCACTTTTTTCCAAAGCTACTTGGATGCAAATAAATGATCGAAAACCATCGCTCACCACTTTTCTGTTATCAGAAGAAGAAGAATTATCCCATCATACTTTATTTCCTTTCGAAAGAACTTTGGCTGATGGACTAAAGTAATTGGGTTTTAATATAAAACCCAACGACTACAGAAAAGAAGATTGGAAGTGGCTCCTACAAAAATTGGATAAAAGACTAAACAATTGGAGTCACCGATGGTTGTCACGAGTAGGAAGATTGGTATTGGTAAAATCGGTATTGGAATCCATCCCTATTTATTGGATGTCCCTTTCTTGGATCCCTAAAGGAATTTTGAATGTTGCAAGAAAACTCACTTCAAAATTTCTCTAGAGTGGAAAATCAGAGTCACATGTAACTCCATGGGTCTGCTGGGAGAAAATTGCCACACCAAAGGCCATGGGTGGTTGGGGATTAAAAAACATTTTTCTCTTCTCCAAAGTACTAGTAGCAAAGGGGGGGTGGCAACTCATCAATACTTCTAGTATTTGGACTAAAGTAATCCTTCAGAAGTACATTACACCATTTACTCTTGAGGCTTGACTAAGAAGCCAACCAAAAACTTTGAAGGGATCATCGGTGATCTGGAAATCTTATTAAATGATTTCCCACTGATTGAAAATGGTTTAGCAAGGAATATTGAAAATGGTAACAAACTCAAGTTAGGGTCGGATCCCTGGCCTGGCAGTGTTGGGAACCATTTACTCTCCGAGAAGTTAATTCACTCATTACACTTCAGGGACTTCATCTGCCCAAGATCCTTGGCGGATCCCAGTCGATCCACACTCTGGGATCAGGGATGGAAGGACCGCTACAGTTTGGGGCTCAGTGAAGAAGAAACTCGAGAACTGGAACATTATATCCACGGCCTAAAGATTTTACAAATCAAACTTTCATACTTTGAGGATGAACTAATTTGGGATCCTGCACCCTCCGGGTCCTATTCACACAAACTGGGTTATTTAAAATGCACTTCAAATCTGAATACACAGGAGACAATTTGGTGGTGGAGTAAACTTTGGAAAGTGAAAAGACCAGCAAAAACCTAACTGTTCATGTGGAATGTCCTTTGAAACAAGGTCTTGACCTAGGACATCCTTCAGAAACGAAGTTTTGTTGGACCCGAATGGTGTTCTCTTTGCAAAACTAAAGAATATTCTTCAACCCATTTTTTTCTGCAATGCATTTACATCCAAAAATTATGGATGGAGATCTCTAAACTACTTAAACTACAATGCAAGTGGGAGGGAAGGGATGTGGAGCTTTCCTTGCATTCTTGGTGGCATAATAAAGAATACAAACACTTAAAATCACTTCCTCTCTTGGTCATTTGGGGAGTTTGGCTTGCCCAGAGCTCCATCATATTTAAAGGTGTACCACTTCCACCTGAGATCTCGGTAGCAAATAGTGTTGCACTCTTTCCATCTCCCTCACACCTCTCTCTAGATCACCCACTAGTCGGATGCAAGATTTAGAACTCGACAAAAAATCCCCCTGGAGTTTTTTTTTATGGAGCCTCACAACAAGCACATTGTGGAGGGGGGGGACTCCTCTACCTTTCTCCCACACAATTTTTTGTCCTGACTTCGGGCCTCGGCACAAGAACAAACAATTATGCACAACTAATGAGTTTCAAACTATTCATTATCTTTGCCATAGAAAAAGGATGTCAGAGACTAAAAGTTTTTGGGGACTCTTTAAATGTTATAAATTTGATAAAAGGCTCTCAGAGATGTTTAAACATAAAACTTGCTAGATTGGTGGAAGACATAAAACGATTGCAAACAAATTTTGACGTCATTGATTGCCAACATGTCTACAGGGAAAATAATAAAGAAGTGGACCAGAGGTCAAAGGAAGGGATTAACATGGTTATGGGTCAGTGGAAAATAACCGAGCACCAAAATGAACAGTCAAATGAATATTGGCACAGACCTTTTTTGGAGCAAACTTCCAGTTTTCTTAACGCACTTTGAAGAACATGAGTTTTTTTATTTATATGATAAATGATCAACGATAAAAATTGTATAACTTTTGTGCACACAATATACAATACAAAAGCATCTACAACAGTACTAGTCCCAGATACTAAACAGGACAAAAGGAACATACAGAAGCAATTTTGAATGCAGCAAAAAACATATAGCTAAAAGACTACAATGTAATCGAATACACCATTTTGGTGTATATACAAAATATAATTTTGTTCCCAAAGGTAATAAAATTACGCTTTTTCCAAGGAAAAAAATATATATAATTACAATTCTGAAATGATTCCCAAAAGCCTATGACCGTGATAGCTTATTAAAAGAATAATATATTTAAATGTGGATGAAAAAATATGTTGTTTAATATTGATAGCCTTTGTGGTGGGACTATTGAATTCTTAACTCTCTTTAAAGAATCCTATCCTACATAACCCATGAAATAAAATAAGGAGTACTATACAATTATAAGAGTAAGCGATATAATATCTAAGCAACAAACAAGGAAAATAGATCTTTTAAGGAACTAAATCTACATTAAAAGAAACTAGATATGAAAATAAAGTAATTCATTATAGTTGGAAAGCTAGCTTAAGATAGAGATTACCTAATATATATATACTAACAATAAAAATTGTAGCTAAGAATTTGTACGTACTTGTGATTTTTTTTGGTTGTGAAAGATATCCCTAGAATCTTGTAAGAACGCGTACAAAAACTAAGAAATGTTATCCTTTACAACTTGATATACTTTAATTTGAAAATAAAATAAAAAATAGTATAAAGGTCTAGATCTAAAATAAGAATTGAAGAAAAATTGTAAAGAGGATTTGAACTAAAATCTACTTGCCCTTAGCAAGATCCTTTCTTAGGTCACAAACATGAATTTTATTTTCATTTTGAGTCAAATTAGATCTTAATTGAGCTATCTAGTGTAGTTATGAAATAAATATGTTTTGCTATTTGAGTGAAGGACCCATTAAAGGGGAAAATAATTTGATGATGGTATAGGGTATTAGTTAATTTGTTGGTTAAATATCATTTCTATAATATTTATATATTAGCAAAATTTTAGCAAGTTATAAATTGTCAAGGGTATTTTTTGGTAATTTTATTAATTTAGGAAAATACCAAAGGGGATATGAAATTTCAAAATGAAGAGAACAATAAATTTTTTTCATAATTTTTTTAGTAAAACTAAATTTATCTTATTAGACTATGGTAAAAAGCCAATGTTGATAATATTTTTCTCGACAAACACAACACTATTTTAGGTGACATTTCTAAAACATATAGAATGTTTATAAGGTATGGATTGGCTTGGGATTCTTCTATAAACTCATATTATAATAAACTATAAAAATATATATAAGGAAACATAAATGAATATTTATTCCTACTCATAATTGCCTATGATGAATATCACAAACATTTGCATGTGTTGGATATATGGTATGATTCTCTATATTGAGGTAGAGATGCCATTTATCGAGCCTACCTTAAAAAGGAAAAATGGTATTTTATAACAAGGATGAGTTTATGTAATTCAAGGAAGATCTTGTGTCTTTGTATTTGGCTAAGTAGGTGCTCTTGATCCATGAATCGTGGAGGAATGATTTTATGTAACACCATATGAAAGGGATGATTTTATTTAACACCATATGAAAATAGAAAGCTTCTCAAGAATATTTCCATGTATTACAATGAATTGGTTTTTGACGTTGTTAAAAATATTACCACAAGTAATCAAGAAGGGCCTCTTCCAACCAAAGTTTGTTATAAAAAAAATATTTGGCTAAATAGGTGCATTTGATCCATGAAGAGTAAAGGGATGATTTTATGTAACAACATATGAAAATAAAAGGGTTTTTAAAAATATTTCCATGCATTACAATGAATTGTCCTCTGATATTGTAAAAAATATTATCACTAGTAATCAAAAAGGGATTTTTCCAACTAAAGTTTGTTGTAAAAAATATTGATATAGGAAATTGGAGACTCATCAATTGATCTAATCATCTATATAGTTAACTTTCATGACAACTTGTATTGGTTAGCCTTCTTTCTCATTTACAAATATTCTTGATCCAATCATCCATGTAGTTAACTTTCATGACAACTTGTTAATATTGATTAGCCTTCTTTCCCATTTACAAATATTCTTATGTAGATATGTTGAAATTTCAACATAATATGGACAATCAATAACTCATTTTGAGAGTTTTCTTGGGATGGTTATCTTATTATAAAAGATAAATTATTATTCTTTAGAAAAAATGTATTCATTAATATTTATTATAAAACTACATTTCAAACATTTTTGTTAATTGAAATATTGAAAAAAAAAATCAAATTGTGTGATTTATTTGATTATTTTTGAAAAAACTGAAAATTATTATTGAAAGAAAATTATAACTAAAATTGTATTTATTTAAAATTGTATTTATTGATTTTGAGTAAAGTAATATGATGGTGATAAAAAAATTAAATTTTTGCTAGACGATTTTGACATATAAAAAATGAAATATTATATATATATAAACATTACATGCAAATAAAAATAAAATCTGTACAAGAAATCAAAGTTAATAAATAAACAACAAACAAAATATATAAAAAATATATATGGTTTTTGTTTAAAAGTAGTAAACAAAAAAATTCTTCAAGAAATAACCATTAATAGGTGTTCCTAAATTTTCTAACTTATAAAAATTTAATGAAAATGTGTTTTTTTCTTCATTAATTTTTGAATGTTACTATCCAAAAATTGTCAAATTTTTCATATCGATCAAGTTTTTCCTTTTTTTTATCCCATTTAATTACTAAATATCTTACAATAAGCATTTCTTCTTTGGCTCTTTTATCAAACAACTTTTTCATTGTTTCTTGATATTCTTTTAATTTTTTCATCCACCTGCTCTCCCTTTTTTGTTGAAATTGGATTAGTTGGTTAATTTTGGTTGCATATTATTTGGTTTGTCTTATATTTCTTGCACAATTTTCATCACTAAGATACATATATGAACTGGTAATGTAACATGAGTACCAAGGATAATGATAAAATTTTGAAAAAAACTTATCATGGTATTATAGGAAAAATCCTTTGCATTATCAATAATTATTTTTCTTGGAAAATCAAATCTATATAAAATATTTTCCTAAAAAAAATTAATTACTTCGAAATTAGTGGATTTATTTATTAGAATTACTTCTACCCACTCAGTCAGTGGCTATTAATATCCATCTATGATGACCACTAGAAGGAGGGTGTACATGAACCTTTATTGGTTTTAGTGGAAGTGCGGCAAACCTTTGTTTTCCTGAGAATAATTGACAATCAATTAAAGACGCTACTTTCTTATTTATTTGAGGGAATAATATTGACAAATAAAAATAACTTCTTAAAATGTTAAAAGCAGTGATTGTTGACACAGGGGTAGACCCAGGGTTCAACGCTTCAACAGTGCACCACCAAAACCCTAACTACCAGCCCTTTCGGCAACACCTGCGAAGCAGGTGAAGTCTCACTTGAGGTAGAGGCACGGGGGGTTGCAGGACTCAAGTGTCTACAACCTAGCTGGGACACAAATCTATGATTACACACTTCAATAAAGCACTTAGCCAACAGTATACCTTAAGTTATGATTCTTATTCACATTGCATATTAACCGCAATTATAGATCAGCGCAGTAGTGATCAAGATTAAACACATCTAAGCATTTAGCACATAGCATCAGCGCAGTAGTGATCAAGATTAAACACATCTAAGCATTTAGCACATAGCATCAGAGCAGATCTAGCATTTATCCATATATCAAGCACTAAGCATCCATGGATCTACCTATCATACCTCAAGAAAAATGCACTAAGCAAATATAAACATAAACATCATGAACACATTGCACAAAGCACAATAACACAAGATATATGTGGTTCACCCCAGTGTGGGGCTACGTCCACCAACTCTTCTTCTTATTTATTAGCTTCCTCCCATCTTCTTACATGCACCAAGCCACATATCCAACTCCGTAAAGGACGGGAGATCTGTGTGCACCCCACCAGATCCCTTTTCCCCGAATTAGATCAAAGCACAAAGCCTTACACAATTGATCTGCACCAAGAACTTAAAAAATGCTTGCACTTAGCTCTGCAAGTCTCAACACATTCATGCACAAAGCCAACTAGTCAGGCACTAAGCCGAATATTGACTAGTCACTACTCTCTCTCACCTAGATACTTATTTATACATTACAAAAATAGGCCTAAGCATGGGTAAACCCATGGGCCGACATCCTATACCTATTACATAAACCCTAAAAGCCCCAAAAATCCCGCAAAATGGGAGAGATCCCATGATCTCCACTTCGCTTGGGCACTCCGTCTTCGACCAGGCCGTCGAAGTCCAAAAAATGGTCAAACATGACCAGCGTTGCCTCAAAACTTGGACAAGGGCCAATAAGCCCCCAACACTCACTTGTGACTCGTCCCGAGTCACTTTGATCTGGGCAGCACTACTTCGAAGGCCTCGAGCTTAGTTCAAGCTACCTCGACTTGCTGCTTCGCTAGAGCCTCCTTCTTAGTGAACTTCTAGATGACTTTCTCGATGACAGGCCCCTCCAAGCGTTGTTCCACTGTGGCAACCACATGTTCCAACTATGAGCTTTGTTCCTCTATCTCTTCAAAAATTGTGCAGGCTTCGTCCTGCACCGGCTGAAGTCACTGTGTTACCTCCATCACTCTGCTCTGGATGGCAGTGACTTGTTTCTGAACTACACGCTGCTCCTGTGACATCTTCATCTTCTCCATTATTGTAATCAGTTTCAGCTGTGCTTGCACCGTCAATGCCTATTTCTTTGCTTCCTGGAGCTATGCCTCCAATGTCTTCAGTTTCGGGTCTTATGCAAGGCTCTCATAGGTCTGCGCACTTATGTCGCTAGTTGCTTGCATTCTGAATTCAACGCCCTGATTCTTTCTACTGCGCTCCTGGTAGTTTCTTCCCTCTAATCTCTCACTTCTTTCCAAGTGCTCAGCACTGCTTGAAGTTTTAGTTCTTCTACTCTTGCTTGGAGCTACTAAAAAGCCCCAACAAGCTTCCCTACTTGGATCTCGGTTGTCTCTTCATCCATCTGTGCCAAGCCCAGCATAGAGCTTAGTACTCTAGTCACTGCCTATCTGACCACAGTCTTCTCTGCAAGAAATTGTTCATTCTATTTCTAGATTTTCTCTTTGTCCTCTTCAAACTTCTCCTGAAGGTCGTCTTTCTCTTTCTACGCAACCCGAAGTTTCTCTAAGGCCTCCTATTTTTCTTGCCTCAAGGCCTCTGTGGCCTGCTCCTTTTCTTCCTGGACTCGATGAAATCGAGCCTCTATGGAATCTGCTAATCTGCATAGTTGGTTGGGCTCGTCCCCCAATTCTACATTCTTTGTTGAGGATGGCACAGTAGACACTGTCCAGCTCGACTGGAGAGCTTGTTGTATGTCTTTCAGTTCTTTCTCGATCCTTTCATACAACGTTTCTTTCTTTTCTCCATGTATCTGCAGGATATTCTCTAAGCCATCCTCGACATCTGTGATGATGAGTTGGATATCATCCACCATGAGAAAATTCTACGAGTGAGGCTTAGTGGCTTAAGATTTCTTCCACGCTGAGGGTTTCTACGGAGAACTCGTCCTTTTCTTTGACATATCGGCCTCTATAAGGGGGTTCTTTGGTGGTGTTACTTCGCCCTCTTCTTTCTTGTCTTCTTCCCCTTCCTCCTCTTGGTTTACTTCGTCGCCTCCTCCTCCTCCTACAAGTGATTCAAACGGAGTTTCCTCTTATGCGTTGTTATTTTCCTCACTATCTATGTCCTGCACTTCCTTTTTCTTCTTTTTCTTTGTGCTTCTTGGTCCATCATACTCAGTCCAGGTGACCAAAGGGCTTCCAATGATGTCGTGATCGGAGAGCTTTGTCTACTCAACTGGTACAAGGAATTCGATTGGTCATTCCTTGGTTATCTCTTCTATGTCTTCATCGATCAATTTGTAGTAGGATTGTAGCTCCTCCTTGCTTTCATCCCTGTGCGCAGTGATGTAGATGAATTGGCGATCTACATGGAACTTCTCTAGTGGCTTATATGTGTGCAAGGTGTTCAGGTTCATTCAAAGGAATGACTCAATTGCGTGTTTGAGTTGTAAGTAGTAAGTGTGGAACACCGCATTTTATTTCCATTGCTTCACCATGTTGCTCGAGTACCACAAAGTGGTGAATCTTGCGGTCAGTGGCTCTAATGGCTCAACTTCAGAGAATGTCTCTCCCTCCGGCATCTCCCAAGCAACAAATGCTATTAATATCAACAACCAACTAAAGTGGAACTCTTAGCCTTGGTCCTACGCTTCAAGACAGTCCTTCTCCAACTCATTGATGAGGTAGCTCGCCCAGTTCATCTGCATCCCTTCGACGCACTTCCCTGTAAGGTCAACTACAAATCTTGTTACTTGCATAGGGCGGTTCTTTCTGACGAGCTTTCCTGCTATCAGCTGACAAGCTACGCGCACTACGCCATCCTGGATGGAGGATACCTGGTAGCCTCGCTTCCCCTTCTCCACATCGTTGTATGCTTGTTTTATTCGTTGCACCAAGTATCGATCTGATGTCTCCAGGGTAGAACTGGTGAGGGTTTGGTCCATGCATGCTTAGTCCAGTGATCAGGTGGATTAGTGTCAGTTCCATAATGATGTGCCTATCCAACTAGAGATACCTGCCATAGTAGCAGGACAGGAGGAGTTTAACGCACGCGTTAACCTCCTAATGTCTATCGAAGTAGGGGATCTTCATGAAGTTCAAGATCGTGGACCTTGCGATCTCCTTGATCCATGGCCAAGGAACTAGCTTGGGCTTCTTCCCAATCGTCTTCGTCAGGTAGCGATGTGGTGCGAGCATCACATAATTCTTTCGATCTCCGAGATTGAAATCACTTATCTTGAAGGTCGACATTAGTCCCAACTGTGGTCCAACTGCGCGTATCACTTTCGGGAGGTACGCAGTTATGAGTGTGTACTCAAAATCCCTCGAGACGTTTTCACGACTAACTGCACCAACCAAGGGTGGGATGTAGTCAGGCAAGACCGACGGGATCTGCTTTGTGTTCTCCAGATCCTCACGGTGCTTGCTTCTCTTCTCAGTCACTACTCGGATAGATCGTTCTGTAGTCGAGGGGGATGCTTGCAATCCTCCCGTCGATGAGTCATGTATTCATGTGGACATGAATTTCTCATCCATGAGGTCGATCAAGATCTCTTCTACAGATTTCTCTACTGCGCTAAGGTCGCCCGACATGCACACTCGTGATCAAATAACTCAGGTAGGTGAATGGACACTCAAGGTAATTGAATCGATGGCGATGTGTAGACAACACAGCGCGGTATGCGATCACTTCTCTGTGAGCTTGAATATCTCAGTTTGAAAAAGTGGCCCCGGTGAGGTATTCGACGGATTAAATAAGCAATGTCATAACGGATTCCTTCAATGAGTCGAAATGCCTCAATGAATATGATTCCATCTGTTATGGCGTGGTCCCAATAGTCAAATGGAGATCTTTCCAGAAATAACTGCATTTCTAGTCGTTCTGAAGCGTTGTTCTAACGGTCAGGATGCCTCCAATAGTCATATAGCTTCACCGAGGCAAAGTTCCATTCTCCATTGTTCTGCTATTTCGGTGAGGTTCAATTTATGCAAGCCTGCCTTCTGCGAAGTCTCCTCTCTAACTTCCTACAGTCTTTCTAACTTTGTTTTCTTTTACTAAGCTTTCTTTCCTTCTTTCCTGTGATCTGAGTCACTGGGTTCCTCTTTCCATTCTTATTTTGATCTTCTCTTAGCATAGTAAATTCCCATTGTTGATGTTCTCTCAAAGGTTTCGAATGTAATATCTCTTCTCTTACTACTTCTGGGGTAGGTTCTCTTCTCTCTTGCATGGATAGGTTCTTTAGGCCTTCATGTGTTCCTTCAGCTTCGACGGTGAATTCTCTGGCCCTCAATTGCTTCGACTAGTCCTCTTGTTCTTGTATTAGTCGCTCTACTTTCTTAGCTATGAACTCCCTTAATTATTCTTTTTTTTATTCTATGGCTTCCTCTTCTTCGTTCCTTCAAATCTGATCTTTCTCAATCCAGGTCTTTCCTATCAAAAGTGAAAAAGGGGTATTGTTCTCAACAAACTTAATGACCTCAAATTCATCTTCAGTCGATGCTTTATGGGAAATCATAGGTACATGAGTAAGTCTTCCACATAGGGTTATCATCTTTCCTTTAAACAATCCCATCCTTCCTAATGAAGGAATCATAGTAGGCCTTCCAAAGATTTCCCAAGTGCTTTCTGGCATGATATTTACCTGTGTTTCTTCATCTAAGACACAGTCTATGTCGAAGTATCACATTTTTGTTTCTATGCACTACTTTTATTTTGACTTCTCTGGTAAAATGATGTCTTTGTGATCATTCAGGGTTTCTTTCAGCTGTAATAACATAGATTCTGACTCATTCTGGTTTTCTAACATATCCTTAGTTTCTTGACCTTCTTCATGGTTTTCTTGTCTCATGTTTATTTTTCCAACTTTAGCAATCATTCTAGGGAAATCCAAAACCTCATGACCAATATCTTTACAACAAAGACAAGTAGGACCTATACCAGGGCATTCCTTAGCAAGATGTCTCGGTCTTCTACAACTATAACATAGTGTCAATCCTCTCTTTCTTTTAAACGATCCCCAACATTTTATGTATTATGTACTGGGATCACAGTGATGGACCTGCAATCTGCAAAAAATCTTTCTAGGGTCCTGCATCCACTTGTTAGTCCAAAAATTCTTTCTATGCATAGGAATAATATATCTTTCACTATCTTTATCAAATTTATTCAAATTAAATATTCTTTCTTCTAGCTATGCCCTAGTTTTCAGACTAGGACAAAATCTGTCAAACATACCTAGATCCATATTTTTGAAGAAAAAAATTCCACTTATCTTACCTTTATCAGAGCACAAAGCTTTAAGATCGTACCTCTTTTCTTCAAGTCGGACTTCTCTTTTTAAGCACATATCTTCGCAAGTCAAGTAGAATAGTGTGCACTACAGCAACATATCTACGCACAGATCTTTTTCTCTTCTTCAGTTCCCAGCAATCACAGTTTCAGGTCCTGGCAATAGAACCATTTGTTGGCACAGGGGCAGACCCGGGGTTCAACGCTTCAACAGTGCACCACCAAAACCCTAACTACCAGCCATTTCGGCAACACCTGCGAAGCAGGTGAAGTCTCACCTGAGGTAGAGGTAGGGGGGGTTGCAGGACTCAAGTGTCTACAACCTAGATGGGACACAGATATGTGATTACACACTTCAACAAATCACTTAGCCAACAATATACATTAAGTTATGATTCTTATTCACATCGCAGATTAACTCTAATTATAGATCAGCGCAATAGTGATCAAGATTAAACACATCTAAGCATTTAGCACATAGCATCATAGAAGATCTAGCATTTATCCATATATCAAGCACTAATAATCCATGGATCTACCTATCATACCTCAAGAACAATGCACTAAGAAAATATAAACATAAACATCATGAACACATTGCACAAAGAACAATAACACAGGATATATGTGGTTAACCCCTGGGGCTACGTCCACCAACTCTTCTTCTTCTTTATTAGCTTCTTCCCATATGCTTACATGCACCAAGCCACAGATCCAACTTCGCAAAGGATGGGAAATCTACACGCACCCCACCAGATCCTCCTTCCCCGAATTAGATCAAAGCACAAAGCCTTACACATCTGATCTGCACCAAGCACTTACAAAATGCTTGCACTTAGTTTTGAAAGTCTCAACACATTCATGCACAAAGCCAACTAGTCAGGCACTAAGCCGAATAATGACTAGTCACTACTCTCTCTCACCTAGCTACTTATTTATACATTAAAAAAAGGGGCCTAAGCATGGGTAAACCCATGGGACGACATCCCATACCCTTTACATAAACCCTAAAAGCCCGCAAAATGGGTGAGATATCGTGATCTCTGCTTCGCCTGGGTGCTTCGTCTTCGACCAGCTCGTCGAAGTCCCAAAAATGGTCAAACATGACCAGTGTTTCATCAAAACTTTGTCAAGGGCTAACAATGACTCTCTAGGAAAAATGGCCACCACAAACTCCATTATGATGCTAATTTATCAAGTTATCAGTTTCTTCTTCTAAAACATAGTTGAGAAGAATTACAACTAAATATTTTTAATATAATTTACCATCAAAAATACAATAAATAAAGTATTTTAATTTCAAATATATATACTAATATTTTCCAATAAGAAATATTCAAGCACACATAGAGAGAGCAAATAAATCTTCGCACACACTTCTATTAGATTCAAATTGGTATAATATATAGAATTTTTTTATTTATTGTGAGATCCAACTTATTCTAAATCTAGGTGGAGAAGTTGAGCGAATATCTCAACTATATCTAACAAACCCAATAAAATCTAATTGAATTAATGGAAGCATTATCTCTAACACTACCCCTTAATTATTACATTACAAATCACACAAAATAAAATAATAACACTTTGGTTTTGTCTAACATGATCTTCATCAGCACTTACATCTACCTCTGGACTTCATAGACACCGCTCTTTTTCTCCCATAATCTTTGAGCTACCAATTCATTTATCACAGATACCAATGCTTAAGACCATCAATGATATATTTTTAGGATCAACAATTCTTGACTATCCTGAAGAATAGTCTAGATACTGACTCATCCAATTGATATACTTCCATCTGTCAAATAGACAGCAAACTATGTGTTTGACAGTTATCTAGGTAAGTAATCTAAATATTGAATGTACTGAGTAATTGATCATACAAAGTGACATTTTACACACTCACAATCACAAAATAATAAATATAGCATACATAACCATACATAATCAATTCTAGAAGAGTTTGAGAGGCTTTGTATTAAATAGATCGTCACTGGAAAAATCTGGTGAGACTTCATAGCAGGCACCCGGTGGATCTTCAGATACTGCAATGTTGGTTGATTCCTTTAGTGTTCCTTTTAACAGATCTCTGGCACGAATTTTGCAATTTAATATTGTATGTCCTTTTCTTTGACAATAGAAGCATTCAATTGAAGCCTTGTTTTTATTCATTATCCCCTTAAAGAATAGTGCAATTTAAGTCTTTCCATTGACTTCAATGTTTCCTACCTGCATCCTCTTTTCTTCCGCTATGAGTGATGTTATCATTTCATCCAAAATTTTGGAGGGCATTTGACTTAAAGTAAAAATAGCATTATCAGAGTTTGATTATAGACTATTTAATAATATTGCCTTTGAAACATCTTTATCTACCTCAATGTCAATATCTCCCAACTGTCTTATAAGATATTTTAACTCATTAATGTGAGAAGTCAAAGATATCCCTGCATGCATTTTGAGTTTCAACAATTGTAATTTTAAGTTAAATTTTTCATTTTCGTCCTTTTCCCCAAAAATCTTACTCAATTGTTCCCACATTTGTGTAGATGATTTGCTTAAATCAATAAGATGTAATTGGGAATATGAAAGAGACGGTCCAAGGATAGACTTTTCTCTTTCCTCCCTTTATTCCCATTCAAGCAACTGCCTAGCATTTGTAGGTTTTTTTCAGTACCTTTTACAATCCCCCATAAATTCCTACTCATCAAGTGTAGTTAAATCTTAACCTTCCAAGCGTGGAAATTATGACCATTAAACTTTTCTAATGGTACGGACTCCATCATGTTGAAAAGAAGCTTAATAAAAAAAAAGTATTACCTCGTGCAGTAGCAATAAGCGCAATGCCTTACTTCAGGATGCAATTCCTGCACACGACAGCAATTGAACAGCGTTTTTTTACTCTCAAAAATGATATTTTCTCCAACACGAATGTCAAGACAAACGACTATTTTGGCAATTAACCCTTCACTACTACAGCGGACAGATTCAACAAACTCACGGGCGCTTCACTCTACATATCCTTTCTATATTTTCCTTTTACAACAACATTATAGCACTACGTCTTACAATAACCTCTTTATGTGGGGCAGCTTTCACTATTGTTCCCTCACGTAGATCACAAGACCCGCTCTGATACCAAATAAGAAATATTAAAGCACAAATAGAGAGAGAAAATAAAGCTTCGCATACACTTCTATTAGAATCAAATTGGTACAATATATAGAATTTTCTGATTTGTTGTGAGATCCAACTTATTCTAAATCTAGGTGAAGAAGTTGAGCGAATATCTCAACTATCTCTAACAAACCCAACAAAATCTAACTGCATTAATGGAAGCATTATCTCTAATATTTCCAAAATGTTTAAAAGATTCTAAATTTATCAAGTAATAAATAATATTTTTGTACCATGCCAATTTAGAAAAAATTTAATCAATTTGTTTAGTTGGTTCTAATGACTCTGCTATTTCTAACGAATGTGTATTTTAGTGAATGATATCATCCTTAAAAGTTAGTGAATGATATCATCCTTAAAAGTGAATTCAACATTAGTATCATTTATTCCTAGAGTTCTGAAATTAGATTCATTCGTCAACTTGGATAAACCCTTGATTAATCAAGTTAGAGTTCTGAAATTAGATTCATTCGTCAACTGAAATTATAGATCTTTTATGAGTTTAATTGGTTTAATTTATAAATCAAACTCTTGGATTCTTGCAATCCATTTATTAAACAAAAGAAATCAGTTTAGAATGTAACACATAATCGTGAAAATATTTCAAAGAAAAAAAAAAATCCATTATATTATATTTTAATTAAGCATCACAAAAAACTTTACTGACAAATGCAATTGGTTTCCCATATCCTTTAACATTATTTTGCAACAAAACTACTACAATAATATGTTTTGAGAAAATAGAAAAATGATAAAATATTTTTGGTAATGAACTTATAAGAATATGTACTTCCCTCGAGGCTCTTTCAATTTCATAAAGAAGATTTTGTTATTTCTATACAATTAAATTCATTACCTTTTTAAATATYTTTGTTATATCTTTTATTATTTTAACAAAGTCAGATATGAATCTTCTTAAAAAAATGTTTTTCTTAAAGAAGATTATATTTTAATTAAGCCTCACCAAAAACTTTACTGACAAATGCAATTGGTTTCCCATATCCTTTAACATTATTTTGCAACAAAACTACTACAATAATATGTTTTGAGAAAATAGAAAAATGATAAAATATTTTTGGTAATGAACTTATAAGAATATGTACTTCCCTCGAGGCTCTTTCAATTTCATAAAGAAGATTTTGTTATTTCTATACAATTAAATTCATTACCTTTTTAAATATCTTTGTTATATCTTTTATTATTTTAAAAAAGTTAGATATGAATCTTCTTAAAAAAAAATGATTTTCCTATAAAGTATTGCACCTTTTACTTATGTCTTGAAAAAATTATATTATCAATTTCTTGCAATCTCTTGAGATCAATTTTACTCCATCCTTAGACACAATATGTCCTAACAATTTTCTTCTATCGTGGCAGAGAAATATTTCTTGGGATTTAGTGATAAATCATATCTTTTGATTTGTAAATGATTAATATGGTCTTCATCGATTTTAAAAAATATAGTCACATCATTTAAGTAGATGATTATAAATCCATCCCTTTCATAATCAAAATAAATATTCAATATTTTTTTTGAAAATTTGTTCCTACATTTTCAAAAGGTATTTTATAATATATAAATTTACCTTGTGGAGTGGTAAAGGCAATTTTATGTCGATGTTCTCTCTTCGTCATAACTTGGTTGTATTATGAAAATATATTCATCATAAAAAATCTATATGATGATGATGATGATGTTGGGTATGTGTTATATTCTTTGCATGTGTGTGTGTGGGTGCGTCAGATACGACAACTGCGTCTGCGGATTTTGCTATTTTTAGTTGATTTGTAAATTAATCCCGGATTAAGGGATTAGGGTTTTGGTATCTACGGAATACCTAAAAACATTGTATATATTGTATGGCGAATGGTGAAATTCGATATAGTGAAAATAAGAAAGGTTTTCCCGGTTGAGGGTTTCTGGTAAAAATCTCTGTGTAATCTGTGTATGAGCCATTGATTAATTTCGGTATTGCTTAAGAATCTATATGCATTTCTTTACTTCGCAGGTTTAAAACTTACATGTGGTATCAGAGCACATTTTTGGTTTCATAGGGACGCCTTTGTTGCTGAGGGTTTGGCTCGGTCTTGATAGATCAAGTTTATCTTGGGTCTGTGATAAACCTGGGTTTAGTGGGAGATTTTGCAGTGGAGATTCGAGTAAAGTAAGAGGAATGGC
>ML811375.1:0-10735 GCA_009831015.1 Picea engelmannii | reverse complement strand
GAGAAGCATTGGGCCACAAACCTGGCCTTGTATTTCTCAACACTCCCATCAGCAACTTGCTTTACCTTGTATATCCATCTCGAACCTACCACTGATTTGTCGACCGGTCTTGGGACAATTTCCCATGCACTATTTTTGACAATGGATTCATACTCCTCCACCATAGCATCAATCCAAGTGGGATGCTACACTGCTTCCTGAAAGGAAGATGGCTCGGTCACAATACATTTTCTCATGAGAACCATGTATCCAGTAAATCGATCAGGAGACTGTCTTTGTCTGCGCTGTGAAGTAGGGGCTCCTAGATTCTGTGCAGCATCTAATCTCAATCTATCAGCTTCTGTGGTGCGCTTTCTGCCATTTCTGATGGATGGATCTACATGAGTGGCTTCCTCCAATCCATGAACCTCCTCATGTGGCTGATCCACATCTTGAGACTCATCTTTGGGAACCAGCAGTTCCTCCTCCGCATGCAAGTCTATCTCCCTCTCAAGCGACAACCGCATGGATTTCCCCTCATCAAATTTTATATCCCATCGCATAACAGTCATCTTACTATTAGGAAAATACACATGATAATTATGGGTTGTTTCTGTGTACCCCACAAATATCCCAACTTTAGCGGTCGGTTCCATCTTCTTCCTGGCATCCTTGGTCACATGCACATAAACAGATGAGCCAAAAATCTTAAAATGAGAAACATCGGGTTTCTTACCAATGAAATCTTCTTCAGGTGTACTCATGCCAAGTACCCTATGAGGACAATGGTTTTTTCACATGCTTCCGCCCACAAATGCATTGGTAGACCCTGATCATGCAACATCACCCGTGTTGCACCCATGATCGTTCTGTTCTTCCTCTCTGCGACCCCATTTTGTTGTGGGTTATGAGGCACTATGAGTTCTCATCGAATTCCTTCTTTTTTGTAGAAGTCTTTGAATTCATTAGAGATGTATTCTAGTCCACCATTATCGCTCCTTAAAGTTGTCACTTGCTTCCCCGACTCTTTCTCCACCAATGATTTAAACTCATAGAACTTTGAGAATGTTTTGTCCTTATTCTGCATGAAGAAGATCCATCATTTACAAGAAAATTCATCAGCAAAAATAACATAATACTTATGTTTTGATGTTGAAGCAACTGAGAATGGTCCACACACGTCTATGTGAACTCTCTCCAGGATCACCAAAGCACGGTTCTCCTTTTCATGAAAGATGGAATTTACATACTTTCCCATGGTGCATCCCTTGCATTGATCTAACTGAGCAAGTGTTCCCATTGGAAGTCCAGTAGATATTTGTTGCATGATCTTCAAGGCTCCATGATGAAGATGGCCCAATCGCCTGTGCCATAATTCACCCTCATCCCGGCTCACCACTTTTTCTGCCTTTCCCATCATGGAAACGCAACCATCTACCTTGAGCATGTAGAGATTTTAACTCGAATCCCTATCTTCTTGACTTGACCAGTTGTTTTATGTCACAAAAAATATTTTCCACCGCTAAAAACAACGTCGTAGTCTCTATCCTCCAACATTGCGACTGAGACCAGGTTTTTCTTCAAACCTGGAACATGCATAACATTTTTCAATTGAAATGATTTACCTGAATCCCTCTGAAAGGTAATGGTACCAATACCAATCACATTGTATCGTCCATCGTTTCCCATATCTATATGCATTTTGAGATCTCTCTCCTCAAGTCACTAAAAAACTACTTATCTTTCGTCATGTGGAAGGAAGCACCACTATCCAAATACCACACCGATCTCGATGAACTTGATTCCATGAATGTGATCAAAGAGAAGTCAAGTTCAAATTGTGAGGCAAGGGCCTCACTAGTTGCATCTCCAACAACCTTCATGTTCATCCTCATCTGCGGATAGTTAGTAGTAAGATGCCCATGTTCGTAACAGTGAAAACACTTCACTTTGGACAAATCTTGCTTCTTGACTTTAGACTCGGATTTTGAATGGAATTTCTTCCCCTTCCATTTCCTTGCCTTAGCATCCAAGGCACAATCCCCTTCATCATCATGCTTTTATGAAGAGTCATCTCTGGTGTTTCGCCTGAACTCCTCCTGCACTAGATCCGACCATAGTCGTTCCCAATATGGCAATTTTTCCCTTCCATTGATAGAGTCTTGATAATTGTGCCAACTCTTGGGAAGTCCTAGGAGATCCAAGCTCACCAAATCATCATCAGTGACTGTTATTCCCACACTCCCCAACTCATCCCGACATTGGACAAACTTCGTGAGATATTTGGGAATGGAGTCGCCCTTCTCCATCTTGATCTTCCTAAGTTTATCTTTGAGCGGCAATTTCCTATGTTCGTTGTTGTTTTGGAATAGATCCGTAAAAGTCTTCCACATTGAATGTGGTGTGACTTTCCCATGGAGGATTGAGACAATGTGGTCTCTTACTCCCTCCAACAGAATCCTCCTCACCTTTGCCACTTTATTTTTCCATGCATCAAGATTTGCAGCATCTGGCTTAGGAACATCTTTATCAATGAATTCCTTCAAGCCATTGTCTTCGAGTACCACCTCCATCCTGTCTTTCCAATCAATGTAGTTTGATATGCCCTCAAGTGCATACTCCAACCGCAATCCATTGAAATCCATTTCGATCTTGAATCAGTTGTAGCACCAAGAAAGTCTTTCTGCAAATTCGAATTATATCCAATCACAAACTCAGCTTCTGCAATCTTCTGCGCTCTGATACCATGTAGAAATTTTAATAAAAATTATGTATTGCCTGGATTCTCCTAATGTAACAATTATATGCCATTGTTAAATACAGAATCGCTTCTACTATAAATCTTGCAGAATTTAAAACATGGTCGCCAATTTCAATATCAAGAAGAAAGATCAATAGCACATAACACGGGTGTTTTTCCGGGAAAGCATAAAGATAAAAACCCCACTATCATATATTATGTATATCATGGATCATGAAATAATCTCATACAAAACTCTAATCCAATAGCTCTCAGTACAATACAATCGTCTCACACTGTCATGCAAAAATCAACAAATACATGTGCCAATTCTCTGCCTCCTCTGCGCAATCCCTGCTAATGGAAAAACCTACAAATAAATTTGAATTCCTATTGCCTAGGCTACACATTTCTCATGGGCACATCCACTGTGTGTGTGATTGCATCAATGCACTTGACTGAAATCACAATTGATAGCCAAACTATCCCTTTCACATGTTATCTCAATTGGGTCTCCACTGGATCTGAGATGCATGTAGTTAACAATGGTAAATCTTCAATTGCATGTGAGATCACTGATTGTGAATTAATTAATAATTAATTCACTGAAATCTCACTAGTGTAAGTTCAGTTACAACTAGTACAACTGATCTTAACTCACTTAACTTAGTTAAACTACTTTACAACTCACATAACTACACTTATAATTTTGTTACAACTCCAAATCACTTAGTTATAACTAATTTGAATTTCGTGTCCCACCAGTCAACCTTTTAACTCAAATTTCCTATAGTTAACTGATTTTCCATTTCAGTTAATTATTTCAAGTAATTATGAGATAATAGATTAATATTTATTGTCCAATTTGTTTAAGGGGGAAATAAATTAGACACACATTTCTTGTTGACTTTTCAACAACATTGGTACCATTACCTTTCAGAGGGAGTCAGGTAAACCATTTCAATTGAAAGATGTTATGCATGTTTCAGGTCTGAAGAAAAACTTGGTCTCAGTCGCAATGTTGGAGGACAGAGGCTATGATGTTGTTTTCAGCGATGGAAAACCCTTCCTGCAACATAAAACAACGGGTCAAGTCAAGAAGATACGGATTTGAGTTAAGAATATCTACAAGTTGGAGGTAGATGGTTGTGTTGGCATGATGGGCAAGGAAGAAAAATTTGTGAGCCAGGATGAGGGCGAATTATGGCACAGGCGATTGGGCCATCTTCATCATGGAGCCTTGAAAATCATGCAGCAAATATCTACTGGAATTCCAATGGGAACACTTGCTCAATTAGATCACTACAAGGGTTGCACCATGGGGAAGTATGTAAAGTCCACCTTTCATGAAAAGCATAACCGTGTTTCAGTGATCCTGGAGAGAATTAACACAAATGTGTGTGGACCATTCTCGGTTCCTTCAACAGCAAAACATAAGTATTATGTTATTTTTGTTGATGAATTTTCTCGTAAATGTTGGATCTTCTTCATGCAAAAGAAGGATCAAACATTCTCAAAGTTATGTGAGTTTAAAGCATTGGTGGAGAAAGAGTCGGGGAAGCAAGGGAAGGCTCTAAGGAGCGATAATGGTGGAGAATACATCTCTAACAAATTCAAATACTTTTGCAGCAAAGAAGGAATTCGAAGAGAACTCATAGTGCCTCATAACCCACAGCAAAATGGGGTCGCGGAGAGGAAGAACAGAACGATCGTGGGTGCAGCACGAGCGATGTTGCATGATCAGGGCCTACCAATGCATTTGTGGGTGGAAGCATGCAATATTGTGGTTTATGTGCAAAACCCTTGTCCTCATAGAGTACTTGGAATGAGTACACCTGAAGAAGTTTTCACTGGTAAGAAACCTGATGTTTCTCATTTTAAGATTTTTGGCTCATTTGTTTATGCGCATGTGACCAAGAACACCATGAAGAAGCTAGATTCGACTGCTGAAGTTAGAATATTTTTTGGGTACACAGAAACACCCCATAATTATCATGTGTATTTTCCTAATAGTAAGATGACTGTTATGCAACGGGATATAAAATTTGATGAGGGGAAAGCCATGCGGTTGTCGCTTGAGAGGGAGCTAGACTTGCATGCAGGAGGAACTGTTGGTTCCCAAATATGAGTTCCCAAATATGAGAAAATTCAAACATTAATAACTAAAGTAAAATTTTAATAAAGGTTTAATTATTAAAAGGGAGTAAATGGTTGTTTTGTCTAAACTTGTTAATTCTGAACTTAGTTAAAAAGGGGGAAACTTAAAGAAAAAGGGAAATTTCTAACTCAATGATGAATCTAGCCTTGGGACTTTATATTTATGAACTCAACTAGGATTTAAGGCGTAAGTCATTTAAGAATTGTAAGGGAATAATGGGACACCTAGGAGCATTTTTAGGAACATTTTTAGGCAGGTGATGGAAATAGGCAAATTTAATTAATTAATAAATTGATTTTCTGGTGCAACTAGGGGATCAGGCGACATGTGTACGGGGTAGGTTTTTCCTAATTAAATCAATGAAAAATGAATCTAATGAGGGTTTGGGAAACTAATTACTAAGATAACTCTATAAAAATGATGATGGAGGAGGAGTATGGATCATGTCTGGTATGCGTAAGGTTACGCTGCTGAAATTTTATCTTGACTGAAATTTTCTTGTGGGAGTTGGGGATTCCCAGCTCGGATAACGAGTGGTAGCTCGACCTTGTGAAGCGAGCTAGGAAGTTAGCATTCTCTGGTATTGTGTGTGTGGCCCCTTTGTGGATCGGGGGGCTCAGGGGGAAGAAGAGTACCCCTGGCGTTGGCTGAGAGGTACCGGTGAGGTCTCAACGGTTGGCAAGCCGGAGTGCGAGAGCAAGACAGCAGTAGCGGAACCTTCGCCTTCGCTCAAGGTACACACATCTAAATTTTGCATTTTTTATTTAGTTGATAGCATGCTGATTTACATTTAGATGGTATGAAATTTTGGTTTCTCGCTCTGTGTTTCGTTGTTTTGTATGGATTTACGATTCACCCGAGAGAGACTTCATCCTTCTGCATTTATGGTCCCTATTGCACACAGAGCGATCCTTGTTCAATTATTTGTAGTCCAATTTCCAGTAGCGCAGCATTCATTCATGTTGTCTTCTTGCTTTCTTATATTATTGTGGTGCACCGATAGTTGTGCCTATTAGAGTATTGCCTGAATTTATAAGCTATTGACTTGTGTTATCATAAACCCTGTCTGCGTTTTTCCATGTGTCCTAGAACTGCGATTAAAGGCAGGGTCGTGCGTAGTTTTCATACCTGGAAGCGCTATGTGTTTTTGTATTGTATTGTGAATCTTTTTTCTGGACTGTGTAATGTTTTCATTTTGGAATGATTGTTTTAATGCGATAGGAATTAGTGCAGTGTCATTTCTCCGTTTGGTGAGGGCACATATGTTGTATTTATTAGGAAGATTGTCAGTGTGATTTCAATACGGAAAATATAAAGTTGGGTCACAACATATGATGTGAAATGGAACAGTCCAGTTATTGCACCGCATCTTAGTATGGGGAGGAATTTAAATATTGATGTATGTTCTTATCCTACTTGGGAATCTCTTTTTAATTGTTTTAATGTGATTATGTTTGGACCGCACTTTGTTTTTCATTCATGGAGGTTTTCTCCATTTTCGCGTGGCCAGAACGAGCCCGGACCAACCCTTTTCCTATGTTTAATATTTTAATGTGTTTTTTGTTTCTTCCTAGAGTTATTACCTTACTTCTTCTTGGTCAGAACGCACGCAGGCCCCAAACCCTTCCACCTGTAATACTTTGCAGACGCATGGTGTAGTGTGTTGGGCTCATGCGCTCCTCCATTTATGTGAGTGCAGGGCTCATGCGCTCCTCCCTCTATGTGAGTGCAAGGCTCATGCGCTCCTCCCTTTATGTGAGTGCACTAACGGTTTGGCTGTTATGATACCCAAGCTAATTAATCCTGCATTTTACCTATTCTGTCATAAATTTTTAAATCATGAATAGCCTGGGGCGGATTATGTGGCGTTAAAATCAATGTAACTATTTTGAGTCGTGCTTTCATTTACCCATAGATTGGCATTGATTTATTATGGAAACATTTTATTATCGTAGCATTGGACAAAGAAATGGAGGTAGTTACTATTCCAAATTCAGTTTATGTCAGTCATAAATAATGGAAATCAATTCATTGTTTATTTTTATTATGAGTATTAAAATTGATTTACTTTTGATTATTTATTTTTAAAGATATAAAACCTTGAAATTGGTTTACATTTGAATATTGATTGGCTCTTAGATCATAAGTTTATTTTTAATTTGGAGCAGACTGCGTCCTCAATGGGATTCACATAAATCTATTTAATGCTTTCAAACTTTGTAAACCATCGTTCGATACTCCTAAACCCTGCAATGCCACCACGTGATATGTCTTCCACTTTTTACCACAGCACGCAACGCAGAGTTTAAACTTTCCCACTATATAATATATAGATATTCCACAAAGCTACTGGCACGATTTTTAAATGCTCTGACTTGATCACGAGATCTCTCACATTGACATCGCATTTACCCAATAATTTTAAATAAAAAACAAAAATAGAAACTTGTTTCTTTTATTTTGATATACAAGACTTTAACATGGTCAAAAATTATTATTATGTTGTTGGCAAGTGGCGGGGTTGTTTTATTTATTTATTTATCAGTCAAATCCATGTAAATCAGAGATCGTGTTGAAGGAAGTGTGGGTTGTCTGGGGGGGATTTAATTGATTTTGCAGTTACTTTTCGTCTCACAGTTGCAATCCTCGAAATTAACAGTTTAATGTTTTGTATTTAGATACCACTTAAAACGTGGATTGTTTTTATATCCTTTTAACGGTTCATTGTGTTAATGTTGGATGTGTGATCCAAGATGTGATTAAACAGATATCGTACTCACTTTAGTGGCGTCTATAGCAATTAGATAACAGTAAATTTGACTATAGGTTTTTTGTTGAATTTTGTTTTACGGTTTTTAAAAAAAATAGTTATTTCCCTCGAATGCATTCCAGATAAGACTCTAATAGGGTTTGAAGGAACCTTTGGAATGCCTTTTATTCCATTGTATAAAACTCAGTTATGTAAATGATAATTTTTATAGGAATGCATTATGTTAAATTGATAATTTTTATACGGTAATATTAATTTATTTAAATTATTTGATGCTCATTCTTTCTAAAGATAAAAAGGGGTTGTAATTAGGAAGAATGGAGAAAGCTTTGTTTTATGTTAGTTAATGGTGTATGATGAAAAAATTTTAATGGAGAATAAACTCTATAATTGCAGGAGTTAGAAGAATGTATTGTAAGTTGTAGTTGTATAGTCATTTCTTTATTTAAATTGCCAAGTTGAATGAGTGTAGTTATTGTTTCATGGACATGATGTTTGCGTGATTAAATAAAAGACCCCGGAAGGTATATCACTTATCACGCCTCGGATTCTATTTAATGAATGATTGATTAAAAAGCACGTATGGACTTTAAATAGAATTGTGCCTCAAGTTTATTATTGCTAGATAGATTGTGTATGTTAGCTCTCTCGCGCGCTCGAAAATTTAAGGTTAGTTAAGGTATTGTCTAAATATTAAATTTATCTGGTTGTGCACGACGAAAAGCCACTAATTATCCATTGTTGTTTATTTATTTGTGCACCATGCAAATGTTGATCCATTGATTGCTAATTTTCGCTCGCATTGAAGGATCGTGCTACGTGTGTCGGTTGGTGTTGTTGTGTTTGGTTGATTTGATGTTGTCTTTTAGCTTAGTAGGAATTGTCTTGCTTGTGTTGAGCGAGATGTAGACACATCCTTGTTCCTCGGAACAGTCACCAACCTTGAGACCTTAAATGGTCAAAATCGATGGGAACTTGGGCTTGAGCATTGCTTATGTGTACTGGAGGTCCTAACCTTGCAGGGTAGGACGGGCGGGTCGTCGTTTTTATTTTAGTTTGATTGATTTTTGTATGTTGCTTCCAACTGCATGATGTACTAGTATGCTAGGTGGTTATGTTTTCTGTTTCCTGAATTGTGTGTGTTGTGTTCGTCGTCGAGTTGCGCTGATTGAATATTGTCATTGTTACATTCCTGCTTATAAAAAAAAATTGCACTTGTTATGCGTCGCATGTTGTTGTAACGACGGGGGTCATTACACATAGCCAACATGGAAACATGAGGCAATTTATTAATGCAAAATAAAATATATTACAAATATTTTCTCACAATATATCATTGGCAAATAACCCTACATGCTCTTAAATAAATAGCATGGACCGATTAGATATTGATCCATATATCAATGTAGTCGTTAAGATCGAGGAGAATATGAGTCCTCGGATCACTCTATGTCGAGAACATATCATGATTGTCAGATTACAAATGCATACTAATAAACACATTTTAACCTAACGACACATTAGACCAAGTTTATCTTAACTAACTCCTAAGTGTCTAAATATCCTAACATCCCACCTTAAGAACAAGTTGGGATAGAATTGAAGGATTTACAAAGGCGACACAATAGGAGAAGGAAGGAGGCATCAGAGCTTATATCCCCTTAATGAAAACTTCATGAACTCCTAACATAGATCAAAATTTTTAAAACTTCACTTATGTAAGAGACTTTGTGAAAATGTCTACAACTTGATCTTTTGTAGGGAAAAAGAGAACTTTAATGACTCGATCATGAATGAGTTTTCTGATGAATTCCATGTGTAGCTAGATGTGTTTTCTACGTTGATGTTTAATTGGATATTTGGTGATTTGATGGCACTCTGATTGTTGTACCAAAGGTTGGTCGAACGTTGCCATCGGAATCCAAACTCTGAAAGGATCTGTCAAAGCCACAAGGCTTCTTCACTTGCATTAACTATTGCTCAACACTCTGTTTTTGCTAAAGAAAGAGAAATAGCCTTTTGTTTCTCATAGGACCAAGTGATAGGTCTTAAACCAAGGCTAAAAAAATAACCTATAGTGGACTTTCGATCATCAGGGTCATCGTCCAAATATGAATCAGTGAAACCAACATATAAAGGAGTCCCTCCTTAGCTGTAATGTATCTTGAACTAAATTGTACCTTGTACATACCAAAGTGTCATTTTATATGCTTTCCAATGGATTCCATGGGGTATTTTCATATACCGATAAACAATACCAACAACAAAGGAAATATCAGGACGGGTATGAGTTAAATATAAGAGGCTACCAACTAACTGACAGTACAAAGTGGCATCAAATTTGAGAGAAGTACATGTGGCATCAAGTTTGACTCCAGACTAGAAGGGAGAAGGGGCTGGTTTAGAGTCATCCATGTGAAAGTGGCGAAGAAGGTCACAAGCATACTTAGATTAGGAAAGAAAGATTGCTTCCTTGGTTTGCAATACTTAGAGGCCAAGAGAATAATGAAAATAACATAAGTCTGTCATTTCAAATTTATTTTGAAGGATAGATTTCATATGGGTTAAAAGTTTAGGGTCATTACCAATGAGAATAAGGTCATCAACATAAAGAAAAAGGATTATGAGATGGATTCCTACTTTTTTGTTATATACATTAGGGTCGGAATGAAATCTAGAAAATATGTTGTCAAGAAGAAAGTTTTCCATTTTGGCATACCAAGCTTGAGGAGCTTGCTTGATACCATAAAGATATTTCTTAAGGCAACAAACAATGATGGATTCATTCAATACATATCCATGAGGTTTTTCCATGTATATTCCTTCTTGCAAATTTGCATACAATAAGGAAAAATTAGCATCCATCTAATGGACCTCCATTTATGTGAGGCAACAAGGGATAAAATGAGGAAAATGAAATTCATTTTGGCTATGGGGGGGAAGGTTTCATTATAGTCAATGCCTTCAACTTGAGAGGACCCTTTGGAAACTAATCGGGCCTTGTGTCTTTCAACACTTCTATCTGATGTATAATTATTTATGTACACCCATTTACCTCTAAGAATTTATCTTCCTTTTGGAAGAGGTA
>ML811374.1:93511-104255 GCA_009831015.1 Picea engelmannii | reverse complement strand
TTTTTTTTTTCTTCGTACATTTCCTTTTCATCTATTTATGTTTCCCATGTTTACATTGAGAGTACTATATTAATGCAGGTGTGGACACCAATTGAGATGGTATGGGGCCTTTCATGCCATCAACCTTGTCTCCTACCTCATCCATAGCCCCGCACCTTGCCTGTGTTGATCCTCATAGAACTTGAGCCGATAACCAATTGTTGTTGTGTGGATCCAATTCGGATCATACCTCCCCATTGGGAGGCTTTTGATCCCCAAAATCTTCTAAGGACATGTGAGGGAACTTGCTTGCAATCTGGTTCCTCTCATACCATTTTTCTTTCTATGGAGTCTGTCCTATGAGGCCAATCTGCCAAATTTCTTGCCATCCCCTGCAAGTTACCAATTCCTTTCGCTACAAAATTCTGTGTTCCTTCAATTCTTCAAGAGTGTGCAGTGAAAGTCTTCAACAGTGGGGAGAACCTAATGGTCCTCTTCTCCATCCAACATGGAGGGCTCGAACAACCCCAAATACTCCACATTCACCATTGAGCTAATCTGCATATAAGGATGAAGTCTCAACCTGAAAGCATTCTCATTCACCTACTCAATGATGTTAAAAGGTTTGTATATAAGGGGTTTGAGTTTCTTCACCGCTCCTTCCAATTGTTCCTTGCGGAAGTAAAGCCACACCTTATCTCCAACATGAAATTTATGATCTTCTTTGTGTTGGTCATGTCTATCTTTACATTACTGTTGCTTCTCTCAGGCTGCTTTTGTACCTTTAGATGTATCTGCTTGATCTTGTCCACAAATGTGCTTACTTTCTTCTCATCTCATTGCAACTCTACTTAATCCTTCTACTGTCCATATGCAATATCAAATGGTGGGGGAGGTAAGCAAGTCTCAAAAGGTGATTTGTTGGTGGAAGAATGAAGTGCTTGATTGTATGAATGTTGGATGTACACCAACTGCTCGTCCCAAGTCCTCAGATGCTCGCTATTGTACCCTCTCAACAACTGTACCAATGTTCGATTGACAACTTCAGTTTGTTCACCGATTTGGAGATGAAATGTAGTGGAATACCTCAACTTGGTATCCATTCGCTCCCAAAGTGTTGTCTAAAATTTGTGCAAGAAATTGTTATCTCGATCATATATGATGGAGCTTAGCAATCCAAAATGTACCCAAATATGACTAAAAAATAACTCTGTTACTTCTCATCTAGAGATCTTTTTCTTGCACGAAATCAGCACACACATCTTACTAAAGTGGTCTACCACGACAAACAAGAAGTTGTGGCCTTTCGAGACATAGACAAACCTCCAACAAAGTCCATGGAGATGCTCTCCCAGGGCCCGCTTGGTACCTGGCAGTGTCATATGAAGCCCAAGCGTTTTGTTGCTTGGTTTGTTGGTGTTGCAAAGAACACAGCCCCTAACAAATCTCGCCACCTGCTCCTACATCTTTGGCCAGTATACATACCTCTGCAAATTTTCCACTATCTTTGTTCCACCAAAATTCCTAGAAATCCTAGAAGTCTGAGCTTTTCTTGTCAATTGAATCCTTCTGACCTATGGTATGCACAACTTGTCTAACTTGTACAACAACCCTTCTCGGAGGTGATATTCATTTCCTTCCATCACAATGAAATCTCTCCTTCAACTACTTGTATACTCTAAAGTCTTAATCTCCCTCATAGTCTTCACTCAACAATTCATGAATGAAGAGCTCAAACTACATGATCACTCTAGCGACTATTATCTTTTTCAGTGGGGGTTGTGAAAGCATATCGGCTAGCTTGTTTGTAGCTCCTTTCTTGTACCTAATCTAGAGGTGGAATTGTTGCAAGAATCCCAACCACTTGTAATGCCTTACTTGTTGCATCTTGGTTTGGATTTACAGGCACTATAGGGATTGATGATCAGTGTGTATGATGGTCTCTTTCCCCAAGGGGTAATGCTTCTACTTCTTCATTGCTTGCACAATCACATAGAGCTCTTTATTTCATATGTGTGGTAGTCAAGTACTGCTCCATGAAACATCTCTAAATGAAAACATGTCATTCTTCCTCTTTGCATAAGTATTTCCCCTAATGCATATCCAATAGCGTTTGTCTCCAGTTCAAATGGTCATTGTAAATTGGGCATAGCTAGGACTGGAGCATTGTTGATCTTCCTCTTCAGGTCTTCGAATGCTCATTGTTATGGTTTACCCCAATGAAAACTCTTCCCCTTGGCTGTCATGGCATGAAATGGTGCTTCTACATGGAAAAGTTTGCAATGAACTTCCTCAAGTATTGAGTTGCTCCCATAAAACTTTTGAACTCTATCAAGCTGGTAGGAACATGCCATTAGCTGATGGTTGTGATCTTGTCTGAATCCACCCTTAGCTCTTCCCTGTCGATCATGTGTCCAAGATAAATCAAGGACTCCTTCCTAAACTCACACTTCTTCAAATTTGCGATCAACTTATTCTTCTTTAATATCTTTGGCACCTGTGTCACATGTAAGATGTGCTTTTGCCAAGTATTACTGAAGATTAGTATGTCATCAAGGTACACATTTACAAATGAGTTAATAAAAGGATGTAGCACATCATTCATCAATCTCATGAAAGTTGTAGGTGCATTACATAAACTGAAAGGCATCACTAACCACTCGTATAAACCTTGTCTCGTCTTGAATTTTGTCTTCCACATGTCTTTTGCTTTGATTCTCACTTGATAGTAACCTAATTTGAGGTCCAACTTGGTGAAGAACTTGGCTTCTTGTAGTTGATCTAACAAGTCATCAATCCTTGATAGAGGATATCTATTCTTCATGGTGATTTTGTTCAAGGCACGATAGCCAATGAACATTCTCTAGCTTCCATCCTTCTTGGCACCATGATGATGGGTGAACCACATGGTGATGTACAGGGCCCGATAACTCCTTTCTCTAATTGCTTCTACACTTTGTCTGCTTCAATGATTTATTGCCTATACAACCCAATGTTTGGCAGTGGCAACTATGGCAACAACTAAATATCGTGCTCAACCTCTCGCTTGGGTGGCAACCCCCAAGGTTCTTGGAACACCTTCTTGTAGGCTTCGATAAGTTGTTGTAGTTGTCGACATTTCTTGCCATTACATCCTTCCAAGGATGCCTTCATCTCCAACTCACTACCTTCTCCTTGCTACTTTCCTTCTCTCAAAAATAGTAAGAGAAACTTCTTTGTGCTGCCAATGATTCTTCTGGCTCGCGAACACTGATCAAAAAGAGTTCAACGTTGTTCTTGTGAGCATTTATGGCATATGCCTTCCCATTTTTGACAAGCCTATATTGGTTTTCACTCCTCTTGAAGATGACATCTCTCACATACAAGTATTGGCTTCACAAGATGACTCCACACATGTCCAATGGAACCACATCTACCACCACTTCATCCATGAAGTTTTGGTTGATGGAAAACTTGAATCTGCATTGTTTTCCTACTCTCAATTCTATGTCTTCTCTTATCCATCCCAAGGGGTATGGTTGCGGATGGTCATGTGTTTATAAACCAAGATTCTTAACCAATTGTGTAGAGATCAAATTGGATTGCGAATCAGAATCAAACAAGCAATCTACCTTACTTTGTTTCACATGGATCTTGATGCAGAACAACTTTGCCATCTCCTTCTCTTCCTTGTGACAACAACCAACCAGTGCTTACTTACCTCTAAAGAGAAGTACAACTAATCTTCCCTTCTAGGTCTGAGGTACTATCCAGCCTCTCCTCGACATCTATAGTTATAAAATCATTTTTCTTCTTCCTCTTTTGAAAGTTCTCGGGGCGCTTCTCAAGGTGCAATTTCCAGCAATCTTCCTCAGTGTGTCCCTTTTCTCTCAAGCCTTACATTGCTTGATGGAAGGGGTTGCTTCTCGTGTTACTGCCACAATCTTCTTGTCAATGCACTTTTTCTTCTTCTCTTGTGGTTCTGATTGTTTGTGCGTGCTAGACTATTGCTTTCGCTTGTCTCCTTCAAGGTATTGTGCTTGAACACTCGCTTCATCAATTGTCTTAGTCTTTAACAATATCAATTGTCGTTAAATTTGAGGAGGCAATGCTTCCAAATACTTGATCAACATATTTGTACTTTTGAGAGAGACACCCAACCTTATAGCTCTCTTTTTGAACTCTATAGTTAACTCCTAAACTGATTGCCCTTGTCTTTGTCTGAAGTAGTACCATGCAATCTATTGGTGCTCTTTATATCTAATTGGGTAAAACTGAGCTTTGATTATGTCCTTGAATACCTCCCAATTGTTTACAAGTGGCTCATTTTCTGGTACTTTGCCTACTACATCACTCTCCCACCATGCCAAAGCATGGCCTTCAAGATTTAATCTGACAGATGAAATCCTCTATTTTTTGGTGACTTCATGTACATTGATGTACAACTCTCTACTATAACAATTGGTTCATTTTGATGGAATCAAATTCTCTTGTGTAAGGCTTGATGTTCACCTCTGCCTGTACACAGAAAGGCACTTGCGTTTTTCTATAGCTACATTCTCCCATCTATGTCTCAATCTTGAGCTTTGACTCTGGTTTCTCCCTTTTCTTGGTATCTTCAAGGTTAGCCTTGTATTCTCCATGTTTAATCTCTATTGAGGGTGCTTCCATACCCTTCACTACTAATAGTTGTGTTATCATCATTGTTAGTGTGAAAATGTTATGCTCTAACCGATTCAACTTGACGTCGGGATCTTCTTCTTCATCCATGATGACCCCTTGTCATTGTTGGTCCTCTACTTTGAATGCATGGAAAGAATTCTTGTCCACTTCTCCTGTAGTCATTGCTAGTGTTTACCATACATGTCTCACCAAGTATATTCAAACTCAAGCTTTGATACCATAAAATTCATAAATGGTAGGCTTATCGCTAATTCATTTCACCAACACAGATTCTTGAAGCTATTTTTGTAAGTACTATCAAGACGAATTTGCAAAGAACAAAGTTAAATGATCTCTAGTCAGTTGTCCTCAAATAGTACTGCTATGAAGGATTCAATGCAATTACTACCTCCACTCAACAGAAGCAAGGGAACCCTTTCTCATACTATATCTTCCCGTGCTCATACTCAATTCCAATTCAAACTTAAATATCATCTATCCACATGTATGAAGTAGCCAATGAGTACACCTTATAACATGCATGGAATGAGAAAAAATTAAAGATTGTTTAAAGTGCTTTTATATGATAAGTGAGATTGTCATAACCCCAATGCATGAGATGACCGCTCTCTTACACTTGAACACCAATTCAAATAACTCATTCAATGAAACCCAAAGGAGATGGTAATTATGTAAATAATAGCCATGACTTAAAACCAATGTTATCAGAATTGGACCGGTCATCAAACCAGTCGATGCCAAAAATCTGTTAACATGCTTGATCAATGATTTTGCTTGAATAAGGGGTACATTTTCACTAGGGTCATGACTAAGGAGTTCAACAATCAATGCCACCAACATCAAGGTACATAGAGGGCTTGGTGTTCTTGATTAAATGTCAGTTCCATACCCTCATACATGATAGAATCTAGTGGAAACGTTGCAATCCTACCAATCCTGAAATTCTGAAAACTGTTAAAGTCTGTTGAATTTTGAATGGGATCCACTCTCAAACATCCTGAAACAATTAATATTACCATTAATTACTAGGGGCAGACCTCATTAAAAATTGTGCGAGTGAAATGGAGGGTGGGGACCTCTTTAAATAACTTTAGTAGAACCCTAGGGTTAGGTATTTTGCTGGCCTCTTAGCTAATTTTTTTTTATTTTTTAATTTAAGATTTGATGGTACGATGTCGTGATGTATGATGTTGTAAGGAACCGAACCGATCGTTTCCACTGGTTCCGATAACATTGCTTAGAACATGGAAAATGGCCACAAATTAAACAAGGAGAGTTGCGAGCAACAAGTCCCTGCCAATGGCAGGAAGAGGTAGGAAGTGACTCAGAAAGGATGGGAAGACTGGTGGCAGGAAGAGGTAGGAAGTGACTCAGAAAGGATGGGAAGACTGGTTAGTTTAAGTTCATCATGACGCTGTCATAGAAGAAAACTTGGCACATGTATGAGAGCATACCATGTACAACAACCTTTTCATGAAGTTTCCTTTTCATGAAGTTTCTCTATGATACGCCTGGATGCACATTTTCTTTGAGCTTGATAGCCCTGATGCTTACGTTTGGCAAGAGGGTATACTTGTTTGCATAGTAAGTTCATACTGAGGCACAGATGTTTATATTTCTTAATTTATATGGGCCTTGGAGCTAATAAACAAATAATTGGCATGAACTTGTTAGCCTAAGTTCATAATGAAGGGCAGGTAAACTAATTATGATTGTACGGTGATCATTGTGTGCTATAGAGTTCGTATAGTATCATCCTGGACGACTAACCCTGACATTCAAAGAGACATGAGTTGAGGTGTTTATGAGACAGTCAAACAGATATTAAAGGACTTCGAACTGTATAGCTTGGGTTTGACCCGATTTAGCGGTTAGTGGCGCGGTGAAGCTTTATTGACCCATAGAAAAGGGGGTTCACGTAGATTAGGCTCTAAGCAGAACAAGGACACTTGTCATCTTAAATATTACTTGGGATCTGCATTGACAAACTAAAGCAGTGCTCCTCTAGACAGGTATCATTGGCAAACCCAACAATCATGCTCCTCTAGACAGTTGACATAGTACCACTAACCCATAATATTGAAGACAATTAATAAGAAACTTATTACCTTTATAACACTAGTGAAATATTAGCTTTAGTAGCGATTATAGGTAAAAAAGAATAGAAGATTGTTAAATTATGAGGCTTCTATACTGCACTATCTACATACTAGAAGGTGTTCAATCATACATGTATCGGAAACAGGCCCGAATTGAATCTAAATCACATTTCTGGAGGATTGAAAGTTGATTTTAGGATAGAAAAGAATGTAGGTTTGCAAAACTTTGGGTATACTGAATGTAGAAAATGTTCAATGAAATTTTAGTGATGGCAGTTCTAATATACAGTTTTAAACCATTGGTTGTTAGCATATCAATGAAAAATTAATCAAAACCCTAAAAAACGCGTTGAGGCCATATTATTCATAGATGCTGAGATATTACTAATAAGAATCAAAGCAATCCATAGTTTTATTTTATGGCATGTCAGAAATCAAGATGAAAATCGATAAATTATATGTAGTTGCTTTAATATAAAGCATGATCATGACAACTTGAGAGCAGGTTGGACACAAGATATGTCGTAAGTATAATGAAATAAGTTACGTCTGACTTTTCAATTAGATAGAACAAAACCAAAAAACTATTTGATAACCAAATACAATGAAACCTGTCCAGCTAAAGGTTTGAGTTCTCTCCTAGAACCGGACCATGAGATCAACGTGTCTCATGATAATTTTAATGAATAACCTTTTTTCAACACATCATAAGACACGCTGTATGGGTGGGTAAGACACGGTGTATCCCGCCTCCGTGTTTCGGATGGATGCGACTGGTAATGGTGGAGTCATTATCGATTATGGGACCTTTGTGACGCGTTTGGTTGATTTTGCTTATACTATAACGAGGGATGCTTTCAGGGCCGGGACTGGGAACCTGAAGTTCGTAGGTGGGTTTTCTCTGTTGTCGGGACTGGGAACCTGAAGTCCGCAAGTGGGTTTTCTCTGTTTGATACCCTCCAAGCTATAAATGGGGGTAGAGACGATAGAACCAAAGTCCTTTGCCTCCAGAGATGCGAAAACTCCAAGTACAATTATGTAAGCAAGTGTGTAGTCGAATGCCCATGCTCTGTTGAGCGCCTGTCCCGAAGAGTGCGTAACCAGCGTAAGATGCGTAGCTTCTGGTAATAGACGTCGAGATCTCATTCAATGTCCATTCAATGTCCAGTGGTACCCTTAGCAGCGGATAAAGCAGCAATTGTTGTTTGTTAATATACTTTTTCACGGGCTATGCCTCCCCCGCCTTTGCTTTCTGTGTCTCAACTTCCATCGCAGCTTCAGATGCTTTTGACCTAGCTCCTGCCTTTACCTTTGCCTATTCGTACATGAACAAAGAGGTTCGATGGGAAATTTATTTAGATCCATTCAATTGTTTCCCAATCAGGGGTTGGGCTCTCATAAAAAAAATGAAATGAACCTCAACATAAGATAAGAAAGAAACAGAACCAACAATGGAAGACTCAACCAAACTCAACGAATTTGCAAATAAGAGGTGCAGACGTGGCTCTCTTCATCTTCTCCAATAATGGAAGACTCTACGAAGATGCAAATAAGAGGTGCGTAGTCTTTGTAGTTTTCAAGAATCTGAATAACTGCAACAACATTACAAAATATCAACAACATTACAAAATGATAAAAAATTGAATGCCTTCAACCCTGTTAACACCAGATAGAAAATTGACCATAGAAAATGAATGCTTTCAAATTTGTTAGTGACAAGAAAAAAAAGAAGTGAGCAACATGATCACTCCTCTCTTTTCAATCTTGCAGGTAGAAGATTTCAATCTTGCAAGCAAAAGATTGAGAAGATAGGTTCCATGATCATCACTCTGCTCTTTTCAGCGCTTTTCAATCTTGAAGGATCATCACTCTGCTCTTTTCGGCGCTTTTCAATTTTGAAGGCAGAAGAGGATGACCATTTTGAGAAGACAAGTTGCAAAGATTGAGAAGATAGGTTCCATTATAACTATGCTCTTTTCGGTTCTTTTCAAGCTTGCAGGAAGAAGAGGAGGACGACTTTGAGAAGACAACGTCCAGTTGTAGAGGATACCCATTCCTTGAGGAGGAGAGGCACGAAATGCAACTGGGTAAGAGATTGAGAAGGGAAATGCAACTGCTTAAGAGATTAATGGACTCACCCATTCATGCCCATAGGAATGAAAAGATAAATTATTTTGGCTTTTCCTTGAACTCAGGAAAGCGACATGCAAGCTACCAAGTGGAAGTCTCACTCACTGCCACTATCAAGTGGAAGTTTGACTCACTGCCACTCTCTACATTACTACGGGTTATGGGTTACATTACAACGGGTTATGGGTTATGCTTCTCCAGACATTTAAACATTTAATGTTTGAAATTAATGCTAACTTTCAAGTTAGCATTAATTCATCTTAATTCATTTTGCCTCCTTGAAGCTTTATGTTTCCTCCTAAGTTTGAAGTCTGTTGCCTCGTTATGTTTCCTAAGTTTGAAGTCTGTTGCCTTGATATGAAGCCAAATAAGACCTCAATTTGAAAAGTTACGATAAAAATTTATATGTGAGCTCGAAATTTATATGAATTTGGCAAAACTTTGGTGCAAAGAATTTGGCAAAACTTTGGTTAAAATGACTAATTTATATGGATTTCCATGCAGAAATTAATAGAACAACCTTGAACCGATTACTAATAGTCCCTCCAGCCCGAAGGGCAGGGACTAATAATATGAGATGGTTGCACAAATGAGACAAACCACCACAGCCAAGATATTTGCACCACACAAACTCCAATGTAATGGGAAGAGGAGCACTAATTGAGTTAAATTTTTTGTTAACCTGACAACTCCTTACTCAAGTAAGGGTCCACCATTCTTATGACTTCAAAGAGATGAGAGGCAGCCCTCTTAAAGGATGTACATAGCTGCCAGGGAGCATACAGCCCATGTACGGCCTGAGGGAAAACTAGAATGACTCCCCTCAGTCCCGCATATGACCTATACGATGCTCAAGAAAAAACAGAGGCAATGTATAGTCTGCCTCTCTACAACACGAGGTGAATGCAGGAGCTCAGCAAACCACCTTAGACTGTAATTGGTGAAGGAAGAATCTCAGTCCTTGCTGGGCAAATGACTCCAATAGTGTAATATCTTTTAAAAAAAACTAGAAACTCCCTAAAGAATTGTAACAGTCAGTTCTGTAATGGCAGCCATAGATTTCTAATCTTAGAAATGGATGAATAAAGGTCAATAAAAAGTTGTTTTCTAATCTTAGAAATGGATGAATAAAGGTCAATAAAAAGTTGTTGGGATTATTCATTTTCTCATGGAGATTATAATTATGAATGATTATAATTATGAAGGAAATCCTCAAATCTATGGAGACTATAATTATGAAGGAAATCTTCAAAATTATAGCTGGAAGAAATTTTTAATCCATTAAAAATACAAGCAACAATTTAAATAATACAAAGTAGCTTCATTTTAAACTCATAAATAGAAAATAACACAAAAACAAATATAATACAAAGTAGCTTCATTTTAAACTCATAAATAGAAAATAACACAAAAACAAATAGAGTGATTCATTACACAATAACAATAACTTAATGTTTACCCTGAAAATCCAAATGAGAAAACCAGCATTCAATGGACTTCGGCTAAGCTTTTTATTACTCAACAATAATGGGCTTCGACTAAGCTTTTTATTACTCAACAATGTGCAGGCTATAGTACCCTTAGGCTCTTTGGTCCATTCTGATTCCTCTCATGGGAATCTAGCAACAATTCCTGTCACTCTCAGCCATAGAACCCTGCTCCTTTTGTGATGCAAGAATAAATAGGAGAATGACTCAGCTAGGATGGAAGCAGGAAGACCAAACATACCCAACCCTTTACTTTCACCAGAGTCCAAGATGCCTCGACCAATAGCATTTCATATTTTTATTTTTTGAACACATAATTTTTTATTTTTTTTTCTCACTTTCTTTTTCACACTTATTTTTTGAATACACTTTTTTTTTTTTTTTTTT
>ML811374.1:60520-90374 GCA_009831015.1 Picea engelmannii | reverse complement strand
TATCATCTCACTTGAGATCAATGACTAAGATTCATTTAATTCACTAATGCCAAAATCTTAGGCATTTCATTAAATTAACCTCAATTAATTCTAAAATGACATTCACTTTAATAATTAAATTATTAAAGTTAATTTCCAAGGTTTTGAAAGCAATTAATGATGATTTCGACATATTAGACACAAACCAATGTGGAAATGTATGTCCTAGCTACAAACTTCAACATTTTCTCTTAGTGAGGAAGGTATTCTACACCACTCCAAATTTGTCTCTGAAGAAAACAAACTTCCCTTTAACCAAGGGTTTGGTTAGAATGTATGCAACTTGCTCATCTGTGGATATATACTGAAGTTTAATTGCTCCCTTCTGGATCCTATGTCGGATGAAGTGATATATGATCTCAATATGCTTGGACCTGCCATGGAATACTAGATTCTCAAAGAGTTTGATACAACTCTGATTATCACAATATATCACAATGGGCTCCAACTCCTGATCAAATAATCTTATAAGCAATTTGCAAAGCAAAATGGCTTCACAACTAGCCATAATCGTCGCCATATACTATGCCTCTGTTGAACTGATTATTATGGAAGTTTGTTTCCCGTTGAACCATAAAATCACTACTGATCTCAAGCGGAACCAACACCCTAATGTGTTCTTCCTATTCGATGCACTCCCTACCCAATATGAGTCTGTATATCCCTGCAGCCTCACTCCATCACCTCCAAGATACCTCAAACCATACTCCATGGTACCTCTTAAGTACTTGAGCACATGCTTTGTTGCTGCCCAATGCACTTGCCTTAGCTCCACCATGAACTAGCTCAAGGTGTTCACAACAAAACATACATATCACCTCGTGTTGACCAAATACATCAAAGAACCTATGAGCTATCTATGGAACCTGGGGTCCACCAAATATGAATCTGAAGTGACAACCTTCTTTAAATTGGTCACTATAGGTGTAGCCATCAGTCTACAGTCCTTAATCTTGAATCTCCTCATGATCTCCACTATGTGCTTCCCTTGACCAAGGACGATGTCACACGATCTCTTCCATACCCCTAACCCCAAGAAGTAATGCATCAAGCCAATGTCCTTCAAATCGAACTCTGTAACCAAATCTACCTTGCACCTTGCTATAATATCTTATGCACCTGTGAGAAACAAATCGTCCACATACAACACCAAGATAAGCGGATATGCCCCAACAAGTATGAAGTACAAGTTGGGGTCCACCTCACTCTTGGTGAAGCCCATACTCTGCAAGTATCCATCAATCCTGGAATACCACGCCCTCGGTGCCTTCTTGAGTATGTACAAGGCTTTCTTAAGCTTGCACACATGAGACTCCCTCTCATGTACCTTAAAGCCCTGCGGCTCTATATATACTTCCTCCTCAATGATCTCATTGAGGAATGTTGTCTTCACATCCATCTAGTGAATCCTCCACCATAGATGATTTTAGGGGCTAATATTCGTAAATGGGCTAATTTTCCATGGTTTTCCCAAAAAAAGATTCGCCAATTTCCATTTTTTCTAAAAACAATTCGCCCAAATTCCACAAAATAAAATTATTTTACCTTAAAAATCACCAAAATTTTATAGAAACAATATAAAATCCTTAGAAATTTGAATATTTTTACCAAACTATTGCCAAACATTTTACATCTTGTATATTAAGAACTAGTAAGATTAGCTCGGGCTTCTACATTTTAATATAATATTCCATCCTTGAAATAATCCTTGCCTCAACAAATATGTAATAGAAGAATTGTGAGTCTTTTGTAACTTGATGGTTAGTATTACTAAACACATTATGAATAGGATTCACAAAATTTGTTTCAATTATTTATGGAAGGGGAGGCCAAAAAATCTAGGTTCGCACTTAGTCAGTTGGAAGGTACTCTCCTAACCCAAAATTCTCAAAAGGTGGGGACTAAAGGATATTTTTGTCTTTGGACAGGCTTTGGTGGCTAAATCTCTATGGACGTTCTTAACAAGGGATAGATTATGGAAGATAATTTTAATGGATAAATATATGGTAGATGCAAATATTGTAGAGTGGATCCACCAACCGATGAAAGATATTCCTACATCCTCATTCTGGTGGAAATATTTAGTGTAATATTTTCATATTATAGAAAAATATTGTGGATGTTTGAATCAGTTATGATCGAAACAATAACCTGACGAGGATATGAACCCCCCTGCATTTTTATAGAGGTGGTACTCTTGTTTGGATAAAAGATATATCTTGAATATCTTGGATTAGAGAGAATGATTAGACACCAAATCTCAAATCTTTATTGCTTTGATTTATGCATGGAATGGTTACTTAATAACCTGATCTAATCTTTATGTGCAATGAATTATGTCTCAACAATTAAAAGATTGAAAGAAGTTTTCAATATCAGAAAATATGTATCCTCAACATCATATATACAACCCTCTTAATTACATACAAATAATGGATACATCCATATCTTCTCACATAGGAGGAAATCATTTTGATCATTCAAAAAACTTTAAAAGAGTTCAACATTTATTACTGAAAGGAATTTGATGGGAATACTTCAAAAATCTCATCCGTAGAGATCCCAATATCTGAGAAATTATTAAAGTAAAACCCTCAAGCAGTTCTTTGTGGACTTTTATTCATAAAAATATTAAAAAAGATACAAAATATCTAACAGTCACATACATGGTTGTAAATACTCCATGATCATATAAGAAAAGTCTTCGAAGAATACAAGAAAAAAACACTCAAGACTCAACCCCATGTTTGGCTCAGAAATACAAACATAAAGCTTTGAGAAATTAGTGTAGAAGAAGAAGAATTGAGAAGATGGATATTTCTATTTGTTTACCAGAATCTTGGCTACATTTGATGGTTGAATGCTTCTTTTCTGATCTTCTGCTCTGATAATGCAACTTTCTTTGTCTCTAACTCTAACCCTTTGATGAAGCTCTTTCTTGCTTTTTAAAACTGACCCTTCTAACTTCTTGTGTAGTTAGGGATTTCTCTTTCTTGGAATAACCAATTTATTTAATGCCTCATTAAAATATCATTAATGAATTTGCATCATTCACATTCACATATTGAAGTGGGCCCCTTTTTGTCTTTAATAAAAGTTTTTAAATAAACTTTTATTTGAAAAGTTTTAATTGGTTTCCTTTTTAAAGAGAGGATTGTATTTGAATTTTCTAAATAATATATTTAACGTTTTAGCCACTGAAATCAATTTATATGCCATATTCATCATCTCATATTTCCAATGAGTCCTCCTGCACACAATTTCAATTCATGGATCTCAAGATACGAGCTCGTGAAGTCGAGGTATCAAGCAGATTTATCAACAAAGCATAAAAATATTATTGATTGTTCTTTCAATTTTTGAGAAAAATATGGTCAATTTCAAACCTTTAATCCTATTCCATCATCTTCCTCGTCGAATTATCTTTCCAATGAGGTAAATTTTTCTCAAATCGAACTCTCAGATCTTAAGATATGGCCTCTGAAACATCAAGACTCAACAATCACCGATCAATTTTCATGGGCCAATCTGGACCCTTGATTTCAATTTTGTGCTTCTCCTTTAAAAATTTTGACTTTCGTTGGAAAATACATATCCCACATGCATGGGAGTTTTGGATATTTTAATGTATATATTAAAAAGTGTATCATACACTTAATGTGAGATAAGAAGAGACTATGGAGACTTGGAGCTTGACCTCTTAGAAAATTAATGAATTAATTAAATATTTTGGTTGCCTAGTCATCATCCACTAAGCACTCAATCAACAAAGAATAAGCATCCACATCATCATAAGTCATCGTCCACGTCATCTCCATGTGTCACTGTGTGATAGATGAGAGTATGAAGAGAGGTGAAGGGATAAAAGAGGAAAATGGTTAAGTGTGGAGATGGACGGTGAGAAAAATATTTCCATAATTTCCCACGTGTCATGATCTCACTAGTTAACACATGTCACACCCCCATTGGTTGATAAAACTGCCACATGTCATTTAGATATATGCCCATAAAACTTGAGAAATAATATTAAATAAACCATAAGGAGTAGAAATCACGTGAAATATGGAAAATATGGAAAATAAAAATGAAATATAAAAATAATTAAGTATGTGATGAGAGTATGAAGAGAGGTGAAGGGATAAAAGAGGAAAATGGTTAAGTGTGGAGATGGAAGGTGAAAAAAATGACTTAGTGAGGAGCATACTTAGTCAAAATTTCGAAAATGGAGAGGAGAACACGACACTTAGAAAAATTCTTCAAAGTTCTTTTTTTAATCTCTCTGTCGTACTTCTGGACAAAAAATCAAATATCTTAGGGATATGGAGTCAGACTTTGATTCCGGAAAAATGTATGACAAAGATGAGACCGAGGGCTTCACCATGAGTTGGTGAACCTACACAACTTTCTACTTCTGAATTTTTTTTTTTTATATTCCAAAGAGCGGGAAATTGAGGTGACCAAGTTTTCAATCAACAAGTATCTGGCATGGAAGGTCGAGTTAGGGAAGCAAGTTAGAATCAATTCAATTGCAATTGTTGGATGCAATAATTCCATTTTATTTTCAAAGGAATTGATAACCTCATATCATCAGTAAAGCGCATGTTTTATAATGTTAGTGATACTGTGTCATCTACCATTTAGAGCTAACGAGCTCTCGGCTACTCTAACAGGTATCCCAAATTGATGGAAACTAGTCTAGGAAGGTTTCATGACAGAGCTTAAACAGGCACACATCCATCTCTCGTTGGATGAGGATGAAATTGCTTGGGCATATAATGTTTGAAGGGGTGTCTACTCTGCAAAGTTGGGATACTAATCCACCATATCAGATGAAGAGATCAATCTTCCTTAGTGGTCTAAAAAATATCGAAGATTCGATGCCCATCCAAGTGTTTGTTGTTTCTATGGCTAGTGCTTAAGGAGAGGATTCTAACCTGGGATGGTCTTCAAAACGGTGGCACTCAAGGCTTGGGAATGTGCTATCTATGCAAATCATTAGGAGAATCAAATCTCCACCTATTTTTGGTATGTACAATTCACTCGACATGTTTGGATAGATATCAACATTAAATTAAAGCTACCTAATCTCTGGATGAAAGTTAATGTCATTGATTGTCTTTTGGATTTCTTTCACCTGTCACAGTTGAAGCAGTATCGTTCTCTCCCTCCCGTATCTTTATGGAAGGTATGGTTAGCCCGAAACCATTTCCTTTTTGAAGGAAAAGGTAAAAATTTCTTCCAAGTTTTCCAACAAGCTATGAGGTGGCTAGCCATTACTTTGGCACTACCATCTCTTCCAAACCTCAAATTATTGTCCCTTTGGTCTTCGACAAAAATTACCCCTAGGGTTTTTTGAAGTGCCTATCTGGGGTCAAGTTCAAACAACTTCAGTCATCTAAATACCTTGTTCGGTCTGTTGAAACCTGTCAGTGTTCGAGGTGTGGAAAAATTGCAAGTGATGGGAAATTCCAAAATAGTAATAGATTGGATGTCAGATGAATTAATTATTGCTAAAAACTCTGTTATATAGGTTGTTAGCTGAAAATGGTCTCAGATACATTTCAACAAAAATATTTCAAATATATTTAAAGAGAATCTAATGCCGAGGTAGATAAATTATCTAAATTATCCTTGAAGCTTCCTGTTAATATTTTTTGTCTAGAGGAGTACATATTTGGTGTGATTTTTCAGAGAAGCAATGATCTTTTTTTTGCTTAGAAGACTTTTATGTTACATAGTTTTTTTACTTATGCCAAGCTTCTTTTGGGGAACCTTTTATCCTTGGGGCTTAAACAATATTTTGATGTTGTATAGAGTTGGGTCTGTAATGATCCTGATCTTTTATGAAGATGCACCTTCTGAATGTAACTTCTCTTTTCAAAGATATATATATAAAGAGAGAGAGAGAGAGAGAGAGAGAGAGAGAGAGAGAGAGAGGTCTACGGTTTCTTGCGATGGAACTGCAATTTTATGTGAAGGGACTCTAGTGCCCTAGGGTCTGTGGCTCTAGAAGTCGTTGATCGTGCTTTTCTTCCCCCTCTCCCTCCACTTTTTCCCCTAGATATGGTATTTCTTCGTCAGTAAAATGTTATGTGCCCCCATCGAGACTTAGGCTCGTTGTGATAAGGATTAAAGGGCAGGTGACCCCCTCGGGACATCTCGACCCTTGTTGAGTCACAATTATTGGTATATCTGGCTTGTGAGATATTGGATATACTCTTGGGTTTATAGTGGCAACCGACGGATTTGAACCTGGACTATGCACAGGTAATCCCGACATGTTACCGATTTCCCATGGTTAAAAATAAATAAATAAAAATGTTTTGTGCCATTAGTGGTGATCGGAGGATCCAGGTGGCTCTTTTTCGAGATATTTCATCTTACCCCTGTCTTTTCTCCCTCCCAGAAAAGTCACGTTATATACATCTGCTTTACATGGAAGCCACATGTGGAATTTGTCCGTATCCAAGCTATAATGGATGTCGAGCTATTGAACTTCATAGAAGATCCTCTATGCAAGGAGGAAATCTTCTCGTTCGATTTAGAATTCATTTTTTGTCAGAGTTGCAGTCCTCTTGTTCCATCGTGCAATGGATCTCTATTGATTTCTTGAGGTGGAAGGTCACCTCATACAGGAGAGGCTCTAGATCATTCTCCCTCGAATTTTGTTCCTCCAGATATTGAGGCATCCTCTCTCCCCACTTTGTGCCTCCCTCCATCCTCAGTCTCCGCTCGACATTCCCCTTCTTCCCCTCCCGTATCCCCTATGGACTCCGCTCTCCCTTCTCCTCCGGTGTCTCAACCTCTCCCTTCCCCTCCTCCATCATGGGCTTCCCAGGAAGTAAACACTTAGAGAAAGGAAGAGGGTGATCAAATATCTTCACATAATTGCATTAGAGCACGTCGAGCCAAGACAACAATGGTATTTGGGAAGGATGTTTCTCTGGAATATGTTCCCACTCTCTACAAGAAAACCCTCATGGGTATATTATGCAGAAATACCATTCGAGCTCCCACACTCTCTTAGTGGATTCAGAATTTCTGGAAACTGAAGCTAGGCTATACCCCAAGCTTTCATATCTTATCTAGAGGGTGGCTCTACTTCAAGTTCACAATAGAGGAAGATGCAGAGATAATTCTATGTAAGAATTGGCACTGGGGCCCCTCTAGCCTTACAATGCATAAATGGGACTTAAGTTTCAAATCGCTCCGTGCTCCAGTTTCAGTTCTACGTGTTTAGGCCATTTTTCCCAGGTTGTCACTTCTATTTTGGAATGAGCCCCTTTCTCATGGATATAGGGTATATAATTGGTAAATTCTATGGTTGGAATCCTCTTAGGAATCCAACCCTGACCGATGTTGGGCCTGGATATTAGTTGAGGTTGATTTATGTGACGGGTTGTTGGAAGAAATGGACCTAGTAATGGCTAATCATAAATGGGTACAAAGAATCGATAATTGGAGTATGTCGTTTCGATGCTTTTCTTTCCACGAAGTGGAAAATTTACAGTCCCACTGCAGCAGGCCACGTCCCAAGATGGAAAAGGTAAAAAATATATGGGTTAAATTTTTTTCTATAGCACCAACATCGACAGAAGGAGATATGAAAATTTCTAAAGGTGCAACCAAGGTTTCATCCATGCGTAGCAATGACACTAGTCCCTGGCCAAAGGAAGATTTGGATAATAAGGAGCAAGGCTCTCCACATAAGGATGTAGGCAAGAATTATATTATTTATGTTTTTTAGTTTCCTTCCCTTCCTTCCCTCGGTTGTGCTTCCATCTTTCAACCCAGTTGCGGAACTGGGTGTACACATCGGTTATCATGTTCCCTCAGTCCCCATCGCAGTCCTCCTTCCCCTCTCTCCCATCCTGGTCCTATCCCCTCCCCTGGCATGTCCCCATGCCTTCTTCCCTCCCCCTCGTTCTCTCTCGCTCCCTCTCGGTTCAACCCCCGGTCTTCTAATTCTTGGGATCCCTCTCCGTTCAACCTCCGGTCTTCTAATTATTGGGATCCTTTGGACATCTATCTTCCCTCCTTCATGCCGAGGATGCAAAAAAAAGGTGTATGGGTATTCTCTCAAGTTCAAAACCAATCAGGAGGAATCCTCTTCGACAGGTGGTCTTTCCTTGGATGTGCCCTCTCATAGTCTCGTGGGATGTAAATCCCATCTTCTTAGAGCACAACAAAAGATAGCTCATGATATTAAGAAAGGCACACATTCAACAATTTTGAGGGCCCTTGGAGCAAGCAAATCCCCCAAGAGGGTCCCTCCATGAAATTCCTTTCTTTTAATGTCATAGGGGTAGGGGGTGCATGAAAGTCCTTTCTTTTAATGTCATAGGGGTAGGGGGTGCATGAAAGTCCTTTCTTTTAATGTCATAGGGGTAGGGGGTGCCCAGAAACAAATTGCCCTCAAATGGCTCATTTTCCCTCAAACGACTCATTTGTTAGCCTTTGTCTTGATGTTATTTTAATACAAGAAACCATGGTTGAAGATCTAAGAGCTAGATATTTTTTCAAGCCCTCACTGAATTCTTGGTCTTTCTGCACTTTGGATGTCGATGGACAATCGAGGATTACTTACAGGTTGGAGCCCTACTTACCATTCTCTTTTAGTGTCTTCACACAATTCAACAATCTCAGTTGATTAGGAGGATAAATCCATCGGTATTGGTATTGTTATTGTCAACATATATGTTCCATATGTGAATCAAGATGAATTTTGGAAGGAATTGGAAGAAGTGAAGGAGTACACAATCCTTTAACATTGGTTAATGGTGGGAATATCAAGTTGACCCTATCCTCTAAGGAAATTTGGGGTGTATCGGCTAGACCTGGAAATATTAGTGTTTTTTTCACGTCTTCTTTTTTAGAAGGAAAATTTAGTTGACATGGAGCCTATCAATCTAGTCCCCATTGTTAGAATTAAAGAGAGATGCTCATTTTACCATAGACAATATCATTATTGTCACCCAACCATAGGCATGCAGCCACCCCCGAGCACCATAACCTTTTCTAGATAGAATGATTCTGGAAGCAACACTAGAACCAACATGTAACCAAGAAAGCTCATCTTTCTCCAAAGATAGCTCACTAAATAGAAAACCCCAAAGCCATAGAACAAGAACAATAATCAGCGGCAACAATTGTAGTTGTTGCAGTTGCAGTTGCACTTACCAAGAATACCACTAAGAACCATCACCAAGAACACCACCAAGAGATACTAGAGGATAGGATGCACATCTTAGGCTATATAGCACTATAGAGAGAGACCAAGAACCATCCCCAAAAATCCACCTTCCATTCTTGCAACTGCAGCTCCAAACTTGTGCCAAACTTCACTAAGAGTGTGTGTTAAGTGTGTGTGTAAAAATGAGCTAGATCATCTCTTATTTATAGTGGTTTTTTTCACTTGTTTGGGCCAACTTGTCATTTTAGAATTTAATACTTTAACATTAATTCTTTTACTGAGTCGACTTGTCTTCTAGGGTTTCTACACATTTGTTTAGGGTTTCTCTTGCTTTCGAAATATTCTATTCTAGCCAAGAGTTACACATGGAGGTTAATACCTCCCGCAACTACCATAATATCAACACCCCCTCCTAGCTAGGGAGGTATTAATAGGTAGCATCGTCATAGCCACACAAACTATCTCATGATCACGTAGATCAATTCACGAGAAACATCACCACCATCAGTATCATTTGATAGCATCAACTGCACCATCTCTCGAGGCCATACTCCATATGAGTAATTGGGCATGATGCTGAATAAGTCACTCACTCAACGGAGTGATACAAGGACCATTCTTCTAATCCATACCTATGTCCTAGAAGAATGATTGTCCCAACTGTTACACATCAAAATTACTCACTTCAATAGTGTCGTCATTACAAGTGTCGCACTTTGGCCATAAGTGTTGCAAGTGTCGCAAACATCATACTACCATCTCGCCTATGTCGTGTCTCTAACAACATCACAGGGACACTTAAGACACCCTCAAAGACTGGTTTAAGAAGGAGAAATCATCTAATGAAGAGTACAAAGATTTTACCATGGAAAAAACCACTCAAAAGTCATTTTTGAAGGCCAGCGCTCCCCTACCCACTGTCAGGGGGTGCCATCGCTCCCTGCCCTCCTTTGGGGGAGCGTTCCAGCACTCTGTTCACCCTTCTAGGGGAGTGTTGGGATTTTTCAAGGAAATTTTGGGCAGTGCTCCCCTACCCACTATCAAGGAGTGCCAACGCTCCCTACCCTTCTTTGGGGGAGCGTTGCAACACTCTGTGCCCCATTCTGAGGGAGCACTAGGTTGTTTGAGGGAATCTTTGACTGTCGAGGAAAATCAGGGAAAAATCCCCCTCATCTCTAGAGTTGGTTGGATTCGGATTTGAGGTCAAGGCTGGATCTTAGGGAGGATCCACAACTGATGGAGAAGGATCCTCAACCTATCCCAAGAATCTCTAAGGTGGTTGGGGCTCTCCAAACTTATATAAGGAGGCCTTCTCATGGTGAAAATCACATGGAAATTTAGAGGCATCAAACTTATGATATCATAAGGGAGATAACCGGTAAAGCATATTCATTTTGATGGTGGATTATTTGAGCAAGGGGCTGGACAAGGAGAGATGGAAGAGGCTGCTGCAACTTCATCAAAGGTCTGTAAGTATTGCTATCTAGTTCTCATTAATACATGTTCTTGGCCTGTTTCTTTTAAGGTTGTGTATGTCTACATGAACTTGTCTTTGATGGATAGATCTAGTTTTGGATTAATCATGGTAGAATAGGAATTTGTTTTTTCTTTGTTGTTATTGGATTACAGGACTTGTTGAAGAGCTTGGGGATCAAGGCTCAACTTAGACTGGGCAAGGAAAAACATCGACAAAAAGGTACATTCTTCTTCCTTTTCTCTATTTGATTGACTTAGCTAGGTTTAAAAGGATGTCAGTGACCAACGTTAGCACCTTTCTGTCTTGATCATAGGATTTAGGGTTCAAGAGGAAATCCACTTGTCCGCAGGGGGATTTTCCTGTAACAAAAATTGGTGACTCCACTGGGGATGGATCCACTCATTTTTGGTTTCCGTCCTTGATCTTGTTTTTGGCCTTTGCTCACCTTTAGATCTTATTCATGTTGTGTCTGTGATTCTTAGATGTGTTGTTGGCTCTTGGATTCATCTTACACACTGAATTTCTGCATTTTTCCTGAGTTTTGTTTTTATTTATGGGCGAGTTTTTGAGTTCTGAGAGCCCAACGCTCCCCTGCCTCTACCACCAGAGCATTGGCACTCTCTTGTAGGCTCCCACAGAGCATTGCAACGCTTTGGTACCCTTGACACCAGAGAGCTGGTATTTTTTCTGTAAAAAATCTTCTTAGGAGTTGATTTCTCAGTCTACTTTTTGCTTTTTCATCTGCTCAGGTTTAATATTATCTCAATGTGTCCTTGTTTAGCCTCCAACTTTTTGATTTCTAAGGATTGATGATGTTTTGTTTGGATTTTTGACATCTATTTTCCTTTCTTTGATTCACTCTTCTTCCCTGAGATTTGGAGTCGATCTACTGCTTTCTCACTTATCTGATTGAATGAAAGTTGTTGTAAGGAAATTCAAAGATATATGCACCATTCCATTTGATCTTTGAGGTCTTTTCTCCAAGCATTTCCTCCTGTTTGAATTTGTTTTTCTTTTTGTTTCTTGTTTGATCACAACGAGGGTGTGTTTTTGTTTATGTCCAGTTTGCTTCCAGTTGCTTAAATATCACAGATCTTGAAGTCTAATTAACATAGGAAGATTTACATCAAACCGATTATTAGTCACATATAAACAAAAGGATATATTTTCCTAATTGGTTTTTGGGTACTAGAACCAATTTCTGTTAGCATTGCATTGGATTCTTGATTGAGGACTATTGCATGAGTTCATTGCATCATAGTGTTTGAAAGTGAAAGGCAAATCCTTCTCCTTCCCTTAAATAGACATTCATTGAAAGAAAAGATTGCTTATCATTTCTTATGCATTTTTTGGGAATTGAGTCATAATATCATCATTTTTCACTCTCATACACCTCTAAGTAAACAACAACCTTAAAATCAAGTGCTAAACTAAAATTTATCAGAATTTTTTACATTTTTGTTAGCAAACCTACATCAGCTTAAGGTGTAGGGCTTTGGAATAGGTTGAAAGGATAACTTTCCAAAGCTGTCAAACAAACTTAGAATCTTGCGATAGGGAGAGCAAATCCAATTCTCGTATCATCTTACTGGGATCCCCCTCTCACACAAGGGTTACGCATGAGGTTGCGTTTGGAAGAGCTACAAAGATTATCCCTTTGCGGTTCAACCATTCATAGTAGTCAGATCATATATTGGGGGTTCTTCTTGAGGCTCAACTATCTTCATTTGGTCTCGGTGCTTCGTGAATTCCAAATCCATTCGGGGTCCTCTAGATTTCTACCGGTCCACTTGTCCTCAGTTCTCTCGAAGGATTTCAGACTTGTTATCCTGCCCATATGTTCGGACTGGATTGTCGACTGTACCCGCCCAGGGGTTGACTGCGAGTTGGTGACCTTAGTAGCCATAATATTCAGGGTCTTACACAAGGTGACGGTGAAGGGAAGTCTCACTGTACCTGGAATAGACGTTGGTCAAACTCACTCGGGCTCCTTGGAGGGTAAATCCAAAATTACTGCATGGAAGCTTGCACCAAGGAGTAAGTCTGTTAAGCAGGTCGCCAATGTAACTGATCCACCCGCTCTATCCCCACCCCTTCCTATATTAATCTCGCGATGTTGGATTTCATCACCAACTAGTGGTTTCATTATGAGAAGTTTTGTTTGATTGTTTTCTTCTCAGATTCATGGCGTGTGTTGTTTGTTTTACTTAGTGGACCTTAGTGTTAATGGCATCAACTCCTGGGAGTACCAATGGAGGAACCCCTTGTCCCGGGGAACCTTTCACCTTTCCTTATGTTGGAAACTTTGGTCCTCCATACATTGCCACATTGAGTCTTCTGGGACTCACCATCAGATTACTGGTTTGGTTGTTCCCTACTCCGGTGATATCGAATCTTCCCAGTGCTTCAGCTGCACCTAATGCTTCAGATGTAAGTACACCACCCACACATCAACCTCATGTCGATTTTTCTTCTTCACCCATTAAGTCTCCTTCCCTTTCTCCTTCTTTGCCTAGTGAAAGCTCTAAAGCAAGTAGCCAGGTTGATAAGAAGAAGAAGAAACGAAAAGAGAAGAAGAAGAAGAACCCGAAAAAGACCAAGCCTCCAACCATATCAGATGTTGGATCCAAGCAACCAGTTACTATCAATCATATTGGGAGTGTTGATGAGATCGACAAGATTAAAATGAAGAATCTGAAACCCAAATTCCCTTGCAATCTTTGTAAGGGTGACCACTTTCTGAGGGATTGCCCTGGTCTTCCCAAGGTCTTAGAAATGTGGTCCTTTGCGTCATCGGCCTCTGCTAGACATGATGATGAAACCCCGTCAAATAGTGATGTTAAGGTTGGTAAGAAGACAACTGTCAAGTTTCCTTGTATGTTATGTGAAGGTGATCATTACTCTCACCTTTGTCCTCATATGGACGAGGCTTCATCTCTTTTGGAAAAGATTCAACTTCCAACTGGTTATCATAATATTCTCCCCAACCCATCGTTAGTTGATGGAATGGTCAATCCGGTTCCATCCCTAGTCAGTTCGGTTGATCAGGTGGTCAATCTAGTTTCATCCTCGATTGAACCACTAACAAAAGTAGTTGATCCAGTTCCGTCATCGATCAGCCCCACTTTTCGTCTGAAAAGTGAAACCCAAGTGAGTGATCCAGTCTTGTCATTGGTCTTTAGTCCCACTCTTCATCTGAAGAGTGCTAACGTGGTCAATCCAACTCCTCTGACAAGTGCCAAAGTGGTTGCTCCAGTCCCTTCATCGGCCAGTCTGGTTGATCATGTCGTCAATCTAGTCACGTCCTTAGTTGAACTAGTTGACAAAGTGGTTGATTTGATCCCATATTCGATCGATCCCTCTCTCCCGTTAGAGAGTGAAACCCAAGCGATCGATCTATTTCCACCTATCGACCCCATTCTCCCCTTGGAGAATGAAACCAAACTGGTCGATCTGATCTCATCACCGGTCAATCCTACTCTCCCGCTAGAGAGTAAACCCGATTCTGCCCACATTTTTCTCATTGATATAGAATCTACCGTGTTGGGGGGAATTCCTCCTTCTCCCGCGAAACCCCCTTCCAAGTAATGAGGCCATCCTTTTTGATTGGGGTGTGCTAACTAGACCTCGTCTTCCCTCTCACATTCCTTTCAAGATTATAGTACAGGTTTGTGGTCGGGACGTTCCTCATGCACCGATAGATGAAGGTCCATCCGTTAGTATTTTGTCCTCTATTGCTTGGTAAGCTTTAGGTTATCCTCAGCTTGTGCTGGTTACCCAAACTTTGTTCGCTTTTAACAGAAGAACCAGTCACCCTTTAGGGATCCTTCCTCAGTTTCCTGTAAGTTTGGGAGGGAAAACTGTCTTTGTTGATGTCTTGGTAGTCCAAGACCCCTTGGATTTCGATTTACTCCTTGGGCGAGATTATTTCTATGCCATGAAAGATATTGTGTCCACTCTTTTTCGTGTGATATCTTTCCCGCACGATGGAATACTGGTGACTATTGATCAACTTTCATGCATTGATCCTGACTTGATTACCAACCCAATGACCTCCCTAGACAGTTCTTATATGCATTCGATATCACCCATGCCATAGGTCAGTTATGTGGCATTATCTCCCATGCTTTCATATGCCAATGAAGATGACTTAGATCTGGTAGTTGACTTGGTGATCTCTTTGGTAGGGATATTGGATCCTGATCTCCTTACCCCTGTCGGGGCCCTCAACATGTGTTCCTTCCAGAGAATTGTTCTTCCATCCAATGAAGATCTCTTGGAAGCCATGACTGAGTTTTGTCCCTTGACATGGTTTCCTTCCAGAGCATTATCCTCTTGGAAACCATGATCAAGAAGAAGTTACGAGCATAGTTTCTATTCTCTGTGGAAATCTCGTTAAAAAATGAAATAGAGGCTACGAGCATAGTTTTCCTCTCTGTAGCAAGCTAGTTAAAAAATGAAACAAAAATATGGGGATTGAACCTGGAGCCTTGAGCATAGTTCTTTTCCTATGTCAAGCTTGTTTAAAAATGAAACAATCACCTCTCCTACCAAGTCGAGTCTTTCATTAGGTCTTGTTTTTGAACCTTCATTTCATCCACATGTATCATTTTTTTCCATCTAGTACAGAAATTGGTGACAACCTCAAAGTCAGTGAGCGATTTGAAGCTTGGGGGGCATGTCTCCAGCCTTTAATTATCTTTTTGGATTTATGCCACTAGCTTTTCAATCTGGGGGCAAAGTACCAACCATCCATGGGTATCCCGACCTTTGGAAATTACGTTGGGAATTTACTAGCATAGTTTAATTTTGTTTCAAGCTTGTTTCAAAATGAAACCAATACTGAGCATGGTCTTAGTTCCTTCTCGCGCTCGAAAAAACATGAGAACGCAACCGAGTAAACTTTCATCTATTTTTTGGACTCCCATGGTTATACGAAAAAGGAACCCCTTGGAGTCTCCTTTAAGCTCTTTTCAGACTCTCTAAACATGAAAAAATTGCCGAGTGATCTTGCTTCCTTTCACACTTGTTAAAAGGTTTGAAAGGGTGTCTTTTGAGTGGTAGTTTATCTCTTTTTTAGCCTCGTGAGACTAACATTACGAAAAAGGACAACCCTGGAGTCGTCTTTAAGTTCTTTTCAGACTCTCTAAACATGAAAAATCACTGAGTTTACCTTCTCTGGACTCGTTAAACAATCATACATTGAAGGGCCCATACGAGACCGAACCCTTACTTCTTCCAGTTCATTAAACAAAGGAAGAGGGACTTACCAAAGGTGATTTATATCGAGCATGTGTTACCCTCCTCGAGCTTGTTAAATTAAAAAGAGGTACTCATCTGTCTGGATGGGGGAAAAATTTGAAGGAAGCAAGCCAAGCAGTTTTTGAAAACATTACAAGTCACTCTTATGGTCGCCCTTAAACACGACACTTTATCTTTGCACGCATTTCAATTTGCTAAACCTCTGCACTGAACCAATCCTTTGAGTTTCTTTACTCCTTTGAGTCACCCGACGAAAGTCACAATGTCTATTGCATCATCATGTTTTGGTCCATCTCATGTTTCCATTGCCATGCCTCAGTGTTCAAAGGAAGTACATGCCTCGAGAGTCAACCATCACAAATATCCTGTTTCAATACCCGTGTCAGTCCATGTTCATTTGATCTACCAATTTACATCTTTGTGTCATTTTCGTTTCGTTGATGGGGGGTACATCAAGGCCCTCCAACGAAGATTCTGTTCCTGTCAACTTCAACGCATTATCCGAGAATTAGACTTAGAAACCAGTTAGTACCTTGGGACTTGCATGCCTCCTCACTTCCGACAATGGGTTTACATCATTGGCCCCTGATCGGATGATTCCACAGATGTTCGACTTCAGATCATTTATTCACATTCGCTGGAATGTACTAGGGTACCTTGGGAATCATTGACATCAATGGTGATTTCCCTCGCACTTGTTAACGGTTTACCTCATTGACTGGTAATCAAGTGGTTTCTTCCATGTTTGACATAAGGACATCTATTCACATGGTTAGACTTGTACTGCATCGGGATTGATAAGAAGACCCTGGGTTGAGTGATCACTCTGATATGTACTTTGCCTAGGTTGTGATGGAGTTTCTCTTGAATATTGACACATATACTATTACATAGATCCACTTTGTATTGGTCCGTGGCTATGTCTTTTCGCCTTGTAGATCCACTATGTATTTTTCATGGCTACGAACAGTTCATGTCATGGGAGTATAGATCGACATTGTATCTTTGGTGGCTATACCTTTTTGTCAATATAATTATGGATCCGCAGTGTATCTTATGGCGGCCATACCTTGCAAGTCTTTATCACCCAATAATAGGTATGCCTGCCTTGGATTTGAAACATGTCATAATATTTGTTTGATGGTTGTGTGCAGCTTCTACCAAGTTCTCCACGTCCATACCCTTGCTCAAAAAAGTCTACAAAGTACTTCAGTCATCAGTTTTCGTCTTCTAACTTCGCACTTTGGGGGGCAATCTGTTACACATCAAAATTAATCACTTCAATAGTGTCGCAAGTGTCATCATTACAAGTGTCGCAAGTGTCACATTTTGGCCATAAGTGTCGCAAACATCATACTGTTGTCTCACCTATGTCGTGTCTCTAATGACATCACAGGGACACTTAAGACACCCTCAAAGACTAGTTTAAGAAGGAGAAATCATCTAATGAAGAGTATAAAGCTTTTACCATGGAAAAAACCACTCAAAAGTCATTTTTGAAGTCCAACACTCCCCTACCCACTGTCAGGGGGTGCCAATGCTCCCTGCCCTCCTTTGTGGGAGCGTTCCAGCACTCTGTGCACCCTTCTGGGGGAGCGCTGGGATTTTTCAAGGAAATTTAGGCAGCGATCCCCTACCCACTATCAGGGAGTGCCACAATCCCTACCCTTCTTTGGGGGAGCATTGCAACACTCTCTGCCCCATTCTGAGGGAGCGTTGGGCTGTTTGAGGGAATCTTTGATTGTTGAGGAAAATCAGGGAAAAATCCCCCTCATCTCTGGAGTTGGTTAGATTCAAATCTGAGGTCAAGGCTGGATCTTAGGGAGGATCCACAACTGATGGAAAAGGATCCTCAACCTATCCTAAGAATATCTAAGGTGGTTGGGCCTCTCCAAGCTTATATAAGGAGGCCTTTTGATGGTGAAAAGCACATGGTAGTTTAGAGGCATCAAATTTATGATCTCATAAGGGAGATAACCAGTAAAGCACATTCATTTTGATGGTGGATTATTTTAGCAAGGGGCTGGACAAGGAGAGTTGGAAGAGGCTGCTGCAACTTCATCAAAGGTCTGTAAGTATTGCTATCTAGTTCTCATTAATACATGTGCTTGGCTTGTTTATTTCAAGGTTGTGTATGTCTACATGAACTTGTATTTTATAGATAGATATAGTTTTGGATTAATCATGGTAGAATAGGAAGTTGTTTTGTCTTTGTTGTTATTGGATTGCAGGACTTGTTGAAGAGCTTGGGGATCAAGGCTCAACTTGGATAGAGCAAGAACAAACATCGATAAAAAGGCACATTCTTCTTCCTTTTCTCTATTTGATTGACTTAGATAGGTTTAAAATGATGTCAGTGACCAATGTTAGCACCTTTCTGTCTTGATCTTAGGATTTAGGGTTCAAGAGGAAATCCACTTGTTCGCGGGGGGATTTTCCTGTAACACCAACAGATGTTGAAAGTCCTCAATGGCTCCAAGAACCATCCTCTCCACTGCATCATCTCTAAGTTGTATGATCATATCTAAGTTATACTAGCATGATGCTCTGCATCACATCTAATATGTGTTAGCATGATCATATCTAGCATGATGTGGAGTACCATCTACATCATCTATAAGCCGTACTAGCATGGTGTCAATGCACCATCTCTAAACTATACTTGCATGATGTATACCAATGTCTCTGCATCATCTCACTATCCATCTAACTGGAAATCATCTCCAACACTAGTGGTAGTCTCCATGGCAATCAAAACAACGCCATCCAATAGAACGCAACTCTGTCTATCCATAGTAGTACACAACTATTGTCCAGTGGTACACAACCACTCCTAGTAGCACACAACTACTAACCAGTTACACATAGTCACTACCAGTGGAGCACACCCACCATAGTAGCATATATCTACTGTCTATAGACATACAATCTCCACAACAATAATATCATCTGATATCAATGTCATGATACAAACCGAGTCATCTGGGCCACTCTTCCACTCACATCTGTGAGATCTGGAAGAGCATATACCCTTGGAAAGTTAAACATCAGCCATGGGCTATATGGACTATTCTTCCCAAGCATAGAAGAATAATTGTCCCTTATTTATGAACCTGGACCATTCACCTAATTGGGTCATTCTTCTGGCACTAATCATAGTGAACCCTGGAGAGAATGAGTCTGCCCTAGGGAATGATTGTTCCTGATTGTTGAACCTGGACCATTCAACCTAACTAGGCCATTCTTCTGAAACTAATCACAGTGCCATCTAGAGAGAATGAGTTTTCCCTAGGGAATGGCTATCTAAACCATTTCCTATGAAAATAACTGTCCTGCACCAACCTCCTACATCGAACCATTCTTCAAAACTACTCACAACTATGAACTTCGAAAGAATGATTGTCCGAAGAGGCAAACCATTTTGTTTAACCACTACTCAGAGTGACTTCCAAGGAGAATAATTGTCCTAGACCATTCCCCCACACTGGCCACAAGGGGAAGCATTGTCTATGATACATCAACAATCTATCAGACCATTTTTGTTATGAAAATGATTGTTCTCTTTGGACCATTTTCCGAAATGGAAAATGACTGTCCATCAAAAACTTTGGACCACTTTTCGGACTGGAAAGTGACTTCCCAACCTAGACCATTTTCCAAACTGGAAAAAGAATGTCCATAAATCAATAACATATCAATGCTCACTCCCAACCTGGGAGTGATCAATTCCCTTTCCAATAAGGAAGTCATCTCCATGATTCCCAACTTGTCTCCTAAGTACGCAAGATTTTCATCTTGGACAAAGGATTTACCAAAATATCTTCTATCTGCTCATATGTGGAGATATACTAGAGAACCACTTCTCCCCTCTAGAATCTATCACGGAGAAAATAGTAATTGATCTCAATGTGCTTCGACTTGTCATGGAACATTGGGTTCTCTGAAATCTTCACATAGCTCTGATTATCACAATATATCATGGTTGAATCCAGCATCTAATCAGACAGTTCAGAAACCAGCTTACAGAGCCACACTGCTTTCGTACAAGTATCACAAGCTACAATATACTCTTCTTCTGCAGTGTTGAGTGCGACATACTTCTGTTTCTTACTAGCCCATGATATTTTGGAAAAGCTTAAACTGAAACATATCTAAGAAACACTTCTTATGTTATCTGCACTCCCTGCCCAATTTGAAATGATAAGTCCAAACAGATGTATATAATGACTCAAACGTCCACAAAGACATTTCAAGGCACACTTTGCAATTATTCGATTTTCATGGCTAGGCTCCACCTGGAACTATTTTCACAACAAAGTAAATATATGGCTGATTATTCTCCAAATACATCAACGAGCCATTCAATTGTTGATACAGGGACGAGTCTATTGGATCAGAGTCTCTCAACTTCTTCAAATCTATCATCATGGGATTTTTCCATGTATTTGTAATCCATTATCCCGAACTTCTAAAGAACCATTTTGATACACTTCATTTGTCATAGGAAGTTTTCACCATGCTTATGTTGTACATGAGAGGCTCTACACTAAGTTGCTTGAATCCATACAAGGTCTTCTTCCATCTGCATACATGGGTCTCTTTCTAGTATACCTCAAAACCTTGAGGTTTCTCTACATATGCTTATTCTTCAATTACTCTGTTGAGAAGAACAATCTTTACATCCATCTGATGTAAACTCCAACCCATGGATGCTGCAAGAGATATAATGGCTCAGGTAGAGGTATATTTGGTTATTGGAACAAGATGTCATCATAGTCTTCTCCCTCCCTCTGGGAGAACTCTCTAGCCATGAATCTCGTCTTGTATCTATCAATGCTTCCATCTTCCATTCCTTTTGCTTGACTGCCAGTCAAAGATCCTCAAGTGTTCAACACTTGGCTTCTTTTCCGGAGAAACCTTCTTTTGGAGTCATGTTATTCAATATACGATGAGGACTTGTATTATGAACATATACGACTACCATAGCTACTTTTCCCCATAGAAACATGGATAGATCTTGGTCATTCATCATTGTCTTAACATATTCTTCAATGGAATGGTTCTTTCTTTCCGCCACATCATTCTGAGGGACAATTAGATCCCTCCTAATCCCAGTTGTTTTACAAAGAGGAAATGAATTTCCTGGAGGTGTATTTTCCTCCATTATCGAACCTCAAGATCTTTATCTTCCTCTTAGACATTGGTCCACACACATCTGAGTGAATGATGTCCAAAACTCCTTTTTGATTTCCACGCTTCCATTATTATTGGTACTTATACGATGCGAAACCTTCTTTTGGAGTCATGTTCTTCAATATACAATGAGGACTTCTATTCTGAACATATACGGCTGCCATAGTTGCTTTTCCCCATAGAAACATGGATAGATCCTGGTCATTCATCATTGTCTTAATAGATTCTTTAATGGAATGGTTCTTTCTTTCTGCCACATCATTCTGAGGGAAAATTAGCTCCCTCCTAATCTTGGTTGTTTTACAAAGAGGCAATGAATTTCTTGGAGGTGTATTTTCCTCCATTATCGAACCTCAAGATATTTATCTTCCGCTTAGACATTGTTCCACACACATTTGAGTGAATGATGTCCAAAACTTCTTTTTACTTTCCACGCTTCCATTATAATTGGTACTTTGTGAGATCACCTACCTCACCACTTGATGGAGTCATCTGCTCCATATTTGCAACTGTCATTGTAGCTCCTTCTCAGAGCTATCGCCTGTGACTTGCCCAGAACAAGAACAACAAGGGAAAAAATATTTCCAATATCATTTTCATAAAAAAATATTTGTGCTAACAAGGATGGTAGTTATCATAGAGTTACCAAGGTGACCTGCCCGAGAGAAAACAAGAAATATCTCTCTAGAGGAGATGTTAGTTCATTTTGCAATAAGAATCTATATCAATAGTATTCACATGCCATCAAGTATTCATTATATCTAACAATACTAGAACCTTTCAAACATTGCTTTCACAATTTGTAATGTAGCAACTATCACCCTTGATATATACATATTGGAAGCTTAACAATTTAATCAAACCTGGAACCTGAAGCCTCAACTGTTATGGAGGGTGTGCTTGTTCCTCTGAATGCATTCTATCCAAAATTACAAATTGGACAATGTATCTATTACTTTCCTTGCAAACACACTCAGTTTTGCTAGATGATATAACTTGGATAACATATACAAGTGCATACCTTTGAAGTCTTATATCATCGTCCAACTTGTCTTCCAATCTGAAATTAGATACCATCTTGACAGGAAGAGATTAGAAACTGAATCAAACAATTTAATGATTATAACATGCTAGAAATTCTAAAATTTCAACTTTGACGACAAAATCAATTTGACCAGAAGTCAACCTTTGACTTTGACCAGTCAACCTTTGAATTTGACTTAGACAAAAAATTCAAACCTAATGTTTTTGCTAGTTGATGGTACCAAGAGGTGCACTAGGCTAGGGTGCACTAGGATGTCAAGGAATTAGGTCAAAAGCTTCATCATAACTGCCTGAACACAAGGGTTAGGGTTTGTTGCAACTACATAATCAGAAAACCTAGTTGCCGCTGTAACCGGTGCCGCAACGAGCTTAACAAAGAACTGCCACACTACCTTCCAATTGTTTGACTATCTTTGAAGGTGGTGTGGGCCCATAAATTGTTAGAATTAAAGAGATGTGCTCGTTTTACCATAGGAAATATCACTATTGTCACCCAACCATAGACATGCAGCCACCCTCGAGCACCATAACCTTTTCTAGATAGAATGGTTTTGGAAGCAACACTAGAACCAACAGATAACCAAGATATATCATCTTTCTCCAAAGATAGATTACCAAATAGAAAGTCCCAAATCCACAGAACAAGAACAATACTCAACTACAATAGTTGCAGTTGCAGTCACACTTACCAATAATACCACTAAGAACCATCACCAAGAACACCACCAAGAGATACTAGAGGATAGGGCACACATCTTAGGCTATATGGAGCTATAGAGAGAGACCAAGAACCATCCCAGAAGATCCACCTTCCATCCTTGTAACTGCAACTCCAAACTTGCGCCAAACTTGACTGAAAGAGTGTGTGAAGTGTGAGCGTACAAATGAGCTAGATTATCTCTTATTTATAGTGGTTCTTTTCACTTGTATGGGACAACTTGTTCTTTTAGAATCTAATACTTTAATATTAATTCTTTTACTGATCTGACTTGTCTTTTAGGGTTTCTACACATCTGTTTAGGGTTTCTCTTGCTTATGAAATATTCTATTATAGCCTAAGGTTACACATGGAGGTTAATACCCCCCGCAACTACCATAATATCAACACCCATGTGGAGGAATTTTCGTTTGGGGGACGCGGTAATTGGAAAACGGCTTGATCATTTTTTGGTGTCAAAAGATCTTCTTTCTAGTCCTTTTCTCTTCAAGTCCTGGGTTACTTCTAGTGGCCTCTCCAACCACCTTCCAATTGTTTTTCAAATGGACATGGGCTCAACTAAGTTGCCATCTCCTTTCAAGTTTAATCCCTTATGGCTACAGGAAGAGGAGATTAAAGAACTCATCAAGGGAAAGTGGATTCCTCTCTTGGTGGGGTAGACTTCTTCCTATATGCATCAATTTGCGGAGAATATACCGCGTGTCAAACAAGTAATGAAAGGATGGAACAAAAATCTCAAAGAGTGAATGCAAACATCCTTAAAGGAAGTTGAAGCAAATATTGAAGAATTGATTTTGGGAGGCTCATACAACAGCCTTGCAGACATAGATCTTATTCGACTACATGAACTAGAGGCCCAACGACACACTCATGTTTTAAATGAAGAAACCATATGGTGACAAAAGAGTCAAGTGATATGAATGAAAGAAGACAATGGAAATACAAAGTTATTCCATCATTATGCCAACTATAGGAAGAATTTAAACTCCATTTCGGAAATACAATCTGTCTCAGGATATATGGTACACTATTTTAAAGGCATGGCATGATAAGGAATTTGCTTCTTTCAGAACCTTTATAAGGAGAAGGAAGGATACCCAATAAACAAGATTCTAGAAGTACTTGCAGTCTTCCCCCCCAATCATCTCAGAAGACATGGACAAATCCCTAGATGAGGAGGTATTGAAAGCGAAGGTCTTATGAGCCCTCTCCTCTATGAAAAAAGGGAAAATCCTAGGCCCTGATGGACTCTTTGTTGAATTCTTTCTAGGATTTTACGAATTGTTGAAAGATGATTTGTTAACAATAGTGAGGGATTCTAAATCTTCTGGTAATGTGCTTGGAGCTCTCAACTCCACTTTCCTTGCGCTAGTTCCAAAAAAACATAAGGGGATCTATTTCGATAATTACAAGACAATTGCATGATGTAACGTAATTTATAAGCTGATAGCAAAGATTATTGGGATTAGACTCAAGCCTATCCTAAGTGATATCATATCGGAGGAAAAATATGGCTTCCTGCAAGGTAGACAAATTCACGATGTGGTCTTTTGTCTTAAGAAGACATTCATTCTATCAAATCATTAAAGCAATCGACAATAGTCCTGAAGGGCGATCTCTCCAAGGCATATGACAAGGATAATTAGACATTCCTAAGGTTGATTCTCCTTAAAATGGGCATGAGTCACTCCTCATTAAACTCTATCATGGGATGTGTCTCCTCGACCTCTTTTGTCGTTTTGATAAATGGCTCTCCTTCTAATCTTTTCGAGCATCGCAAGGATTACATCAAGGGTGCCCTTTATCCCTCTTCCTCTTTCTTCTCATTGTCAAGGCTCTAAGGAGACTGATAGATGATGCAAAGGCTAGATGGAGGTTGACAGGAGTAAAAGTGTCCGACTCTTTATTTTTGTCTCATCTGCTCTTCATGGGCGATGTTCTATGCTTCATCCAAGGTATGTCCTGCAATTTTTTTGCTTTGAAGAGTACTTTGGATGTTTTTTGTCAAGCCACAAGAATGGAAGTAAATTTACATAAATCTTGTCTAATTCCATATTTCCTGTCAAAAGTATCCTCCCAAATTTTATCTAAAGTGCTCCCTTTCCCGCAAAAAGAATTGGACATGGGGTTCAAATATCTTGGTTTTCACTTAAAGACAGACAACTATAAGATGGTAGATTGGACTTGGCTTCTCAAAAAATTAGAATCATGTATATCATTCTTGAGAAACTACCTTATTTCACGAGGAGGAATATTGATATTGATCAAATCATTTATAGAGAGTATACCCATTTACTAGACATCCATTTCGGCTGTACCCAAAGGTATCCTCTCTAAAATCAAATCCTTGAGTTTTCGTTATTTGAGGTCGGGGTCACAACACTCCGGTGGTACTTCCTTGGTCAAGTGGAGTCACATTGTTTTTCCAAAGAAACTTGTAGGTTGGGGAGTTAAGAACATTTTCTTATTTGTTATGTCCCTTGTAGCGCAAAGCCTGTGGCCACTCTCCCTGAACAACACTCTATGGGGAAGAGTATTAAAATCAAAATATTTACACAGGATGGATATTAAGAATTGGTATAGGCAGAGAGTCAAATATTAGTTGAATCCATGGTTTGGAAATCCCTCATAACCACCTTCCCGTTGGTGGGTCTTTGGACCATCTGGAGGATTGGGAACAGGAAAAAAGTACACATCGATATTGACCCCTAGATGGGGGTTGATGATGACTTCATTCTCTTGGAGAATCTAGTCAGATCCCTCCATGAAACTTGGATTATTGTCTTGGCAGAAACCCAAGCACAAAGTCCCCAAATAAGAGGAAGAATGGGATGGAAAGGTAGTGAAGAGATTAGATTGACGGGAGCACTTGCAGAAAATTGATCATGATACATTGGAAAGCTCTCCTAAAAATTTATTCACTTAAAATAAGAAGAGGAGGATTCACTATGCTAGTCTAAAACACATGGACAAGTGAGTTCACTACAAAGATGCGGTACAATGCAGTTGTTGAAGCTATTGTTTTAGGAGACATTTGTTGGTGGTGGGGTAAGATATGGAAACTTCATGTACATTTGACGAGCAAAATCACCATGTGGTTATCTCTCAACAACAAAATTATCACTTGGGATAACAATTTACATCGTGGATGGATTGGCCCTAACATATACATCTTATGCATGAAGGAGGAGGAGTCCTCCCCTCACCTCTTTACTTGTTGTGACTATACGTCTCGGGTTTTAGTGTTGGTTTTGAAGGATCTTAATTCCTCAGTCAGTTGGTCACACCAAATCCTTGAGGATAATCTCAAAGCCTGGCTGGATGACAAAAAGTTGAATCAATTGGAATCCCTCCCTTGTGTTTTGGTGAACTTGATCTGGTGGGCCCAAAGCACCTTTATCTTCCAATATAAACGTATACTTCTGGATATTGTTGCATCTCATATCGTCAATATTTCAAGGGAATTATAGGTAAAGAAGTGGAGAAAAAATCTTAGATCCTTATCATGCCAAAAATTGATCATGGTATTGCCTAGGGTTTCTTTAATGGTGCCAGCTAAGGGCACCCAGTGTTCTATGGTGTAGGTATTGTCCTTTGTCTTTATCATTCTCACTACATTCACATACAATATGCCCCTTGGTGCAGATCCAACAATAGAGCATATATTTTTTCCCTCAGAATGTTACTTTTCATTGCTCAAGAAAAGGAGTTAAAAAACTCTAGGTCTTTGGAGACTCTAAACTGGAAATGGATTAGGCTTGTTCAAGGGTGACTATTTTGACTGTGAGTCTGACCCATTTTCTAAATAATTTGAAGCATAAGATGAACTGAGTCGATTGGCTTATACAAGGAATTAAACACATGAGCAGATAATCTATCCAAGGAAGCTCTGCATATCCTCAAAGGAGCCCTTGGTTATTATGAATTTGTCGACGAAGAAGAATCTCAAGCCATGGAATTTTGACTATAATGTCAAATTGTAGTAAGTTTATTATTGAATAACGAAATCTATAATTTTGTTTATGCAATTGCAGTTAGTTTTTTGACAAGCCCTTTAGGGCAATGTTGTTTTAGTGAAAATGTAGTTGGATTAGAATTGTCAAAAGATGAAGGAGCCCCCATTTTGTGTGTTGGTATGAAACACATATATTCATAACCCATCGATATTGTAGTGTTCCTCAACTTTGTTGATGTTTTGGTAGCTACGTGAGGTATTAACCTCCATGTGTAACCTATGACTTATAATAGAATATTCTGGAAGTAAGTGAACCATTAAATAGATGTGTGGAAACCATAGAAGACAAGTCGGCCTAGCAGAATAAATAATATTAGAATATTGTCTTCCAGAAATACAAGTTGGCTCCACAGGAAAAACATAAACAAAAAATATAATTACTAGAAAGTGAGGTTGGCCCAAACAGAAAAGTCATTGGATAGATTAATATAAATAGAGTGCATTTTAGCTCATTTGTACACCTAGTTAGTGCCCAAGTCTTGTGAAGAGCTGCAGTTGCATCTGCAAGGAGGGATAAGGGCGCATGGCCATCTCTTGGTCTTGGTCTCTCTCTTGGTGATTTTCTTGGTGATATTCTTGGTGATATTCTTGCTAAGTATGGCATAAGTTTGAGAGAGAGAGAGAGTAGTGCAACTACAATTGCTGCAGTTGTGTATGGTACTTGTTCTGTGGATATGGAGATTCTCTCTCTCTTGTGCGCTACCCTTGGAGAATGAGCACTCTACTTTTCTTGAGTTGTTGTTGCAGTTAGCAACTAGGGTTTATCTGTTGGTACTGGAGTAGGCTTGTCAGAATATTCTAAGTAAAGGTTAGTGTGCTCGGGGGTGACCTATGTGAATGCCTATGGTTGGGTGACAATGATGAGACATTTTATATGGTTAAACGAGCATAACAAAATTTAAACATGGTATCATAGTTGGTTTCCTTCATAATAGTCTAACTGTTGGAAGGAATATCTTTAATTTCCCTCATTTCCAAGCTTGTTGAGCACTTACTGAATTCACGAAGAAGGTATCCTAAGTAGGGTGCATATCTTCCTTGGATCAAATCTGCAAATTTCTAAAGTTGAGATATTAGGGTTTCCTCATAAAAACCCTAGGTTTGCAGTGCCAGTTCCTTCATGTCAGCTGTAACACCAGTTGCAGTGCTAGTTGCAGTTCCAGTTGCAACACTAGTTGCAATACCATTTGCAGTAAAGTTTATGTGAAACATTGGGCCTAATATTTGTTTTTTCTAGTGCACCTTACCCTAGCGCATCTCCAGTTACCTTTAGATTGCAAGTTGGAGCACTTTGAAGTTTTAGGGTTCGTAATTATTTGTCTCTCCCCGTCGTTGTTGCTGGAGGTATGTACTTATATATGTTTAAACTATCTCATTATTTTGAGTGTGATTGCAGGATAAGGGATCTCTAGTCCAATCAACAATTGTAGATCCACAGGGATCTAAGATCCAACACATTCATAGGAACAACGCACTCCAGGTTTGATTTTTTTCATATGCTGTTATGGAATTATTGTAACTTTATGAACATCTAGTTGTATTTTGAACTATTGAAGTTATGATTATCATATTAACCTCTGTTCAACGTTAAAGTTATAAGTTGACTCTAGTCAAAGTTTAGATTGATTAAGGATGAGATTTTTAGAGTTTATTTGCATTACATTCTCTAACTCAGATTTCTATCAAGAAAGCATATTGTCTTAAGTACATGGGACATGTTGAAGAGAATACTTGTCATCTTGAGTGAAGGAGACTCAAAATAAAATCACCACACTCATTCTTGAAGATAAGACTCCAGGTTCCAAGTTTGATTGATTAAATTAGTAAGTTTCCAATTTGCACATATCAAGTTTAATAATTTTTACATTACTAGTTGTGACAATAATCCTTGAAAGGATCTATTACTGCTAGATACAATGAATACTTGGCAACATGTGAGTACTATTGATTTAAATGCTTATTGTGCTTGGTCACAAGATGAACTAACATCTCCTCCAGGAGATACTTCTTGTTTTGCTTCCAGGTTATTTTATAAATTCCATGGAGGTCACCTTGGAGGAATGATTGATCACAACACTAGAAGAGTGTTGTTCCTATTTCTTATTATTGTATTTTTATTTTAGCTCTTGCTCCAGGAAGGTCACAAGCAATAACTCTGAGAAGGAACTAATGTGATTATTGTTCTCGTTCTTTTTTACTATTATTATAAGAGTATTATTCTTGCCTATTGTTTTTCCCTTTGTTGTCCTTGTTCAGGGCAAGTCACATGATCCAGGTGGATATTGGTGGCCACCCACCTATTCCACTTGGACCCCCCACCATTTCTTCTTTCAGTTTTGTAGTTTTCGCACAGTTTACTATTTTTAGTAGTTTTTCGGGTCCTGAACTTCTGGAGCCGTTTTGAGGCCCTAAACGACATTTTTTGGGGGTATGTTTTGGTCGCAAAATTTCATCATGCAATTTTGTGGAAAATGTTGTAGTCCTCGGATATATCTTTCCAATGGGCTATCATACGCCTAAAACGGAGATCGTATGCAAAAGTTACGACCCCGGGAAGTTGATGTACCAACTTACCCAAACGGGGCCCACATGACTTTTGGCGCTTCATCTCCCAGGGTTAGGTTTTTGGATGTCTAGAACTTTTGGCATTCCCATTTATTGTAAAAGGGCCTTCAGAGCCTCATTGTAATCATCTTCTCACAGATGCGAGTAGCGGCACATCTCTTCTCAGAGATAAGCTACCAGTGCCCTAGCTAGTTTATTTCCATTTTGTCTGTAAGCATATTTCAGTCATTTGTTATTAATGAAATGAAGTCTTATTTCCGCTGCATCTCTGTGTTTATGTGTATTTATGTATTTCATTGTGTTCCTACATAAATCCGGATCAGTGGTATCAGAGCGGTCTGCTCATTC
>ML811374.1:27395-48453 GCA_009831015.1 Picea engelmannii | reverse complement strand
GGGTCCGGAATCGCGGGCACACCTCTCCAACGGTCCAGATCAGCGCGCCCGGATCAACGGTGATAAAGACCATTCCGGACCCCCCCTGCCTTTCTACCTTTAAGCGAAGGGGGGGGGGGGGTTCGGAATTGAGCGAGCAGCTTCCGACGACTGAGATTACAGCGCCCGGATCAATGGCGCCTAGACAGCCCCATCCTTCCCAGTCGCTCTGTGTTTAGCCAGCATGGGCCCTCCTCCCGTCTTGTCACCTTCTAGACCCACCTTTCTTCTGCCGCCGCGTGTCACCCATCCGCCTCCACTCTTTGGTCCATGTGGTCCACCTTCTTTCTCGTTATCCACTCGTCGTTTTCCATGTGTCTCATCTCTTTCCACATTTGCCTCCCACTGAATTATGTATGTCACGTCCACTCCCCTTCCCACTCCGCTTATACCCTCTTGCCATGTGTCGTCCTCTGCCACCTCTTTCACATCTCATCACTCCTTACTTCACCCCTGCGGTTGTGACCCTATCACTCCGTTGTCAAGCCCCACCTTCCTCACTAGCCTCCATATCCACCTTTCAAGCCATTTAGTTAGTCCAGGTGGCAGCGCGAGGAGTGTTCCACATCCCGAAGTGCTGAGTTGGTCAAGTCGTTCTCAATCCCGAGGAAGCAATTATTGAAGCGGTTGGTGGTGGTTAGACATCTCCTCCGCCATAATGGGAAAGCACGGCAATGAATTAAAGGCGCGTCGATTCGCCGTTGGAACTGTCAAAGAACCAGATTGCGTCTGACATAGGTTGCACGATCTCTCAGAGGTTGACTGTCAGAAATCCATGCAGATGCAAAGCCTTCAATGCAGTGTCTTGATTTTGCTGCTATTGTTGTTCTGAGTATATGAAGGCGTTTTCGCCATTTTTGTATCTATCGATGGTAGAGCTTAGCTCCCAACTGTAAAGTTTCAGCAAACATTCTAGCTTTCTGGGTTATGTATCAGTGTTTGAGACTTCTTGGTTTATAACAAACAGTTTTTCTTTTCCATCTATGTTTCATCTCTTGCTGGAGAGTTCATGATCGAAGGCTTCGCATGGATTAACACAGTTATGTTATGGTAAATGATTTATTGTTGCATTGTTGTTTTCTCTGGTTTCCCACATTTGGAAGTAAGAAGATCTTGTTTTCAGATGCCTGCCCTCACAGTCTGTTAGAAGCTTGATGCCTACAACAGACCTTTGCACTCTTCTCATGAAGTCTTCCCCCTACTCACCCTTTATTGCAACTCACTGTTTGAATTTTATCAAGACCTCACTCGTTCATGCATGCCTGGCCTAGTTTCTGAGTTGAGACGACTGTTCCGAGTTTGCTTCCATTTGATCACCCCTTTCAAACAAATCGTGACATTAAACTGATGGGCGTCGGGCTCTGCTCCTGCAAGCAATCCAGGAGTGACTTCCATATGAAGGCTTGATATCATCCATATCCCATTCAAAGATGATATCTTCGACCCATTCACGGATTAGATCTCTGACTAATGAGCCCCCTTTTTTTCCTCGAGGGAGAGTGTAACATTGTGGTTCCCAGCTAGAACGATATTTTCCAACTGATGGGTTTTAAGGGACTCTATGATAAGGTCCCAACAATTTTTTTTTTTTTTTTTGAAAGAAGAACAAGAGCATAAATGTTAAAAAAAAAAACCCGATGATCTGAGTGCTTGTGAAGAAGGTGGGCGAGGATCCAATGATTGCAAGATTCAGTGAAAACTAAATAAAATTTAGAAGTGTCCCAAAGGGTGCCTATTCCACTGGAGGATCCTCTAGTGCTGACAGCTACACCTGCTCCTTTTTTCCAAAATTTCTGGCTGGCGAGGAGGAAGTCCTACTCCTCCATTTTGGTCTCTTGGATTAGTAGGATATCTAGATTTGAGATGCGAATCAGGTCTTTCATCACTTCTTCTTTAGTTATGCTCTCTAATCCTCTACAATTCTAGGAGATAACCTTCATTACTTACTTTTGGGGTTTGTGGAAGCCCCCTTGGAGGGCTTCCCTTGATGCATGGCACTCCTTGTGTTTTTTATCATTTTTTCCAATGTTGGTTTAGATCCTTGAACCATGTCCTTGTAGGTGGTTGTTTCCCTCTTTTCTTTTTCGGATTTCCGACCTTTGGTGACTTGTTTTGGGGATATTAGGGAGATATCAAATTCCTTGTCTTCTTCTTCCAAGATTTCGGTCTATTTTCCTGCTTCCTGTGCTTTAGAAGTATTTCCCGAGTCTTGGGAAGGAGGTAATTTGTTTTCTTTCGACCTATTCCCTTCCTAATTGGATTGGAAATCCACAATGATTTCATTGGGATCCCTTGCTTCAGCTTCTAGATCCCCCAAACCAGAGAAACTATTTTCAACTTCAATATGGGTTTTCTGAATCTCCTTATTCTTACTTGGATTTGCCGATTTTGGATTAGGGGTTTTTCCTTCTCTTCTAGGGTTTTCTTTAGGGTTTGGATTTGGACACTTGGGTTGCTGCCACCCTCCCCCTAGCTCCTTCTCCTGTTGAGTGAGCTAATTTTTTGGACAATTCTTTTGGAAATGCCCGTATTCATGACAACCTCTACACTTGAAAGGTAGTTGTTCGTAGTCCATATTTTGGAAGTGCTTCCAATCCCCTATAGTTATCTTGATGGCTTCCGGGATACCGACTTCGAGGTCTACTTCCACACAGATCTGGGAACAAGAGTATTGGTCCTTGGGATCTTCCTTATCAATGTATCTTCCTAGCCCATTTCCTATTGACTGCAGTGATTTGGGATTCCATCAATGAATCGACAGAGTGGGCAGGCGAACCCAGACCATAATCACTTTAGGAACGTCCATAGATGGATCGAAGTTTGGCAACCATATATTGAGGTACATGCCCTGTGGCCCCATGAAGTAGGGTCCATTTCTGAAGATCATATCGTGATCATCTTTGGAGATAAACTCGAATAAGAAGAAGCCCCTTCCGACTGCGTAAGAGGTAACATTGTTAGAGATCAAAGGCCTCTAGTTTTTTTTAACCCAATTATCTGTTGTCCGAGGAGAGGGCCAGATCCTTGTAAACTGTCCGACCAAAGCCCGGTTTGCAAGGACATTGAGATACGCATGGGTTGATCCGGTGGTAGAGTGATTTATGGGACTTCGTCGATCTTCTTGACGAATTTTGGAAGGGAACCAACATGCGGTTTCTTCTCTTGTGTGTTAATGAGACTCCTAAAGGCTTCGACATCATAGGTAGGGGGAGGAGGTGGGGCACCGCCTTCAACCGAGCACATGAAATTTTATTAAGGGGCCCTGCCCCTTGCGGATCACGGTTATCCGATCAGGTGGATCACTGCAAGCCGATCGGGCAAGGGATTTCTCCTATGTGAATCGTTGCAAGTCGATTGAGTCAAGGCTGCAGATCGGTGCAAGCTGATCGGATCGCTCCTATCTTGTCTTGGAATTCCTTTGATTATATTATAATCATTGTCATTATCTTATATTTGTTGTTATTATATTAAATATTTTATTACTATCATAAATCCGTCTTAACCTCAGATCTATCAAGTGTGGAGAGGGATCAAATCTCTCGAGGTGCAAACCTTTAACCTTTCCTCAAGTTTTGCACTCTAAATTTTTTTTCACCTCGAGAGATTTGATCCCTCTCAGCGCTTGATAGATCCAATGTTAAGATGGATCTATGCTAGTTTAATACATTAATATTAAAGTATTAAAAAATATAAATATATTCTTTAGTATACTAATATATTTTTATAATATATCACTACCTTTGTAATCACTACATTGTTTTGATGATCTATTCATTGAAGCTCAGACAAATAGAAACATAACAAATTCAAACCAATATATGTATTTTAATATATTAAAATATTTCAGAATGTCTAATATATATATATATATATATATATATATATATATATATATATAAGTCCTTAAAGTAGATAATTTAAAGTGTATTCATCATGATTTTAATTAATGTTAGTTTATTTTTTTAGGGACTCAAAGTAGAGATAATATAAAATACTATGTATTTAGTATTTTAAGAATATTTATCATATCTCGAGATGATATTACCAAGATCTTAACCAAGGTGGGGTTTATATGTATTTAAATATCGCCAAATAAAAATATGACATGTACTAATAATCTTGGACTTCTATAGATCCAACTCAACAATTATCGTTGACCAAATTTCTTAAAACTTTATTGGTTTTTGAATTCCAACTAATCAACACAAATTTTTCTGATGAGGCCCATTTTATACCCCAAATTTACTATAATTACTTTCAACATAATCCTCTAAGGGCTCATCTTCTCTTGGAGTGATTCATAAGATTTCATCTCTATTTCCTTTTGCTTTACAATACCCCTTGTACGTTCATGTGAATAGGTTCTTCATTTTCTCCCATGTATGGATATTGTCTCCATCAAGGAACAAGAACCAACAGAGTATTGCCTCCTTCAAAGTGGAGGGAAACAATATAAGATTTTGAGCATTATTTTTGTAATCAAAAGTTCAACAAAAGACTTCAAATTCAAATAGAAAAGTATCAAGGTACTTTATACTCATTCCATGGAAATAAGGAAGGATATCTAGATTGTTGTTCTTCATCATCATGAATTCCTCCTCTGTTTATCTCGTGGTGTTGGAAACCTAATCCATTAGGGTTATGATATTTTATGATATTCATTTGACAAGGAATATGAAAAGTCACAAGTGAATCAGAACCGTCATCTGGATTCCAAGAGACCTCTTGGAAGGTGAACCCAAAGGTCATGATCATGTATTTATATGTGTATCATATTAATGAAAAGTATTCCACACCGATCTACATTTGTGTGCATTTTATCAATGGTATCAAAGCCATTACCCTAAATACACACAGTCTCTCTGTCAGAACCGTTCATTGCTTCATCTCCTTGTTCGTGCCCCTCATGTTCTGTATTCTAAGCATATCAATTAAGTGCATTTGTCCAAATTTAGTTATCACTACTTAGGGCATGATCTGTTGGGATCCATTCCAATATATTACTTATCCTCTCTAGCACCGTCTTCCATTTCAATCTCCACCACTAGTACAATATGCGACCTGCAAGTAACAAGCTTAGGGTAGTAATTGAAGATGTTTACATTTTGGAGCCATGGCACAAATATGGGCATCCTCTCCCTCATATTTAAACCTCGTTCAGTGCATGGTGAACTCAACATGAAGTAGAGGTGGAAGTGTGGCATGAAATTATGGTTTCCATTGCCATTCTAACAACTTCTTGTTGCTTAATATGAGCAATGAGGGTCTGTATCTTGATTCTTAGAGATGGTGTTAGTTTTATGAGGAGGACAATTGAGAAGTGCAAGTTGTGAGAGATACAAGTCCATCTTTCACCAGTGAAAACCACTTTCCACTAGTAAAATGTCCTTGGGATTAGCATCACCAAACGGGTTCACCTTCTTCTACCCGGGAACCATTGTGGATTCGACCTCCAGACCTTCCATAGTAGACGACCAACTGGACAATGATTGTTGGTTATAAACCACATTAATTTCATCACATTGATGTGGATCTGATCCAGGTGGATATTGGTGGCCACCCACCTATTCCACGGGCTCGAAAAATAGTTTTCCATCTTGGCAGTTTTTTGATAGTTTTTCAAGTTCCAAACTACCAAGGCCATTTGAGGCCCTAAATGACATTTTTTGGGGATTCAGGGTCCAGGAGACTACCAAAGGCACTTTCCTGGACTAGTCGAAAATCATTCTTTTCGATTAGACCTTTCCAACAATGTATCGAGCACCCCAAACGGAGATTGTATGCAAAATTTATGCCCCCGGGAAGTTGACGTATCAACTAACCCCATCGGGGCCCGCAAACCTTTTGGATTTTCATCTTCCGAGGTTAGGGTTTTGGATTTTACTTATGTTAAAAATGCCCTTAGAGCCTCATTGTAATAATCATCTTCTTGCGAATGCGAGTAGCTGTCACATCTCTTCCCAGAGATAAGCTTCCACCATTCTAGCGAGTCTTTCACTTTGTATTTTTACAGTCTTTGCACATTTTCACTCATTAATAGAAAATTGTGTATTACTGTATATTTGTGTTTATGATTGCATCTATGATACATTTCTGTTATATTATTGGATATCTGAGATATCTCTGTACATTGCTTTATCATATCTCTGCTCTCATTTCGTGTCGAAAATAATCTGGATCAGTGGTATCAGAGTAGGTTGCTCTTGATCATTTTGTCAGTACATATCCCCGACGAGGTCTGAGTATAGAAAGTTGGGTCTCGAGCTTGTCTCCTTGAAGACAGTCGCTCTCACACGCCCAAGAAACCCTCCATGGCAGAAGAAAATAAAAACGACGAAGCAGACGATTCTATCAATCTGTTGCTCGAGCAAGCTCTCACGTGATAGAGGGACGAAATGATGGAGATTTTTTCCCACATCCTTCAACACCTTCCGATAGCAGCAAACACATCTTCTTCAAACAACCACTTTGGAAGCACCTCTCCTTTCAAGGTACATGTTAATTTTGATATTCCTATATTTGAAGGTCAGATAGATGCAGATGCCCTAGACAAATGGTTAAATCTGCTTAATGGTTATTTCTCTATTCACAATTTTTCCGACGAAGAAAATATCACCTTCGTGCTCCTTAAGGCTCTCCCCCATATCAAACATTAGTGGGAAACTTACTGGGAGCAAAGTTCCACAGAGGAGTCTGGAATATATGGGGTCGAGCCCACTTGGGATTTTTTTGTGGATGCGGTAAAGGAAAAGTATTACCCTGTTGGAAACTATGAGGACCAGTACATGAGATGGACCACACCGAGACATGAGAGGGGCCAAGCAATGCCAGAGTTCGCCAATACCTTCCATACCTTGCGCACCAATTTGGGTATCAAAGACTCTAAGAGACATTTGGTTCTAAAATATCGTAGGGCTCTACACAGATACATCCAAACTGAAATGGATTTTCTGGATATCTCATCACTCGGTCCTGCGTACTGATATGCTGTTAAAATCGAGCAGAAATTTAGGCACTAGAACAAACGGGAGTTCGGATCTACTAATATGAAACAACCAAAGTATGAGAAAGACGACCCTAACAAATAGCTTCCATAAAACCAGTCTAAGCCACATGAAAAGAAGGGTCACGGGAGGACGAAGAAGGACACTGAAAAATGGTGCGATTTCCACAAAATCCCCTGGCACAACACTGATGAATGTCGCTCAAAATAGTCATTGGCGGCCAAGATCAAACACAAGGAGCTGAACCCTGATTCAGAATCTGATTCTGAAAATACTGGTAAAAGACAGATCATCGACATAGACCCCACTGCTATTGTCGCGGCCGCAAAAATTCAACCAGAAGAACCAACAGATCCAGAAGAGGGGGAGCGCCTTTTTCATTCATAGATGTCGGTGAAGGGGACTTCGCTGCATTTTATTGTTGATAGTAGAAGCCAGAAGAACCTCATCTCAGCAGAGGTCGTCAAATAGTTGGGATTGTCAACAACACCACACCCACAACCATACAACATCGGGTGGCTTCGTCAGGGATGAGATCTTCGTGTCAGCCAGCAGTGTCAATTGTCATACGACATCCATCCCTTCAAGGATGAGGTATTATGTGATGTTTTCCCACTGGATGTCTGTGATGTTTTGTTGGGCCAACCATATGTGGAGGTGCCATGCTATTTATGAGTCTCGGCCCTGTAGTGTCATTGTTACTCTAGGGGGTCATCTCTATAGAATACCAGAGGTAGTTCCAACTATTGTCCCACCTAAACAGTTTCGCAAGGTAGTATCTCATACTACAAAATTCATCTTCTTCACAATCTGTTCAAAAGGGGAACAAAAGGATACTACAACCACTGCAACCTCGGCCCAAGTACCTTCTATCCAACAGAAGCAGGTCAACAAAATTGCAAAAAAACACAAATATTCCTTCTACACACAATCATCTTTGATATCCCGACTGGTTGAACAGAGTCAACCCCACCAGCAACAGGTTCGTGACAGCCTTCCACAAACTGAGCAATGCGATGTCTCCAGCAAGGCAAGCAACTCACCAAGATTCAGATTTAGCAAATGCTTCCCTCTCTCCCCTGGGAACTCAATGCAATGGAGACCATTTCTTCCTAAGGAGGGAGGATTGATCCAGGTGGATATCGGTGGTCACCCACATATTCCACAGGCTTGAAAAACAGTTTTCCATCTTGGCAGTTTTTCGGGTTCCAAACTTCTCGGGCCATTTTGAGGCCCTAAATGACATTTTTTGGGGATTCAGGGTCCAGGAAAATGTCAATGGCACTAGCTTGGACCAGTCGAAAATCGTTCTTCTCTGTTAGACCTTTCCAATGATGTATCGATCACCTCAAACGAAGATCGTATGCAAAAGTTACGCCCCTGGGAAGTTGACGTATCAACTACCCCCATCGGGGCCCGCAAACCTTTTGGATTTTCATCTTCCAGGGTTAGGGTTTTGGATTTTACTTATGTTAAAAAGGCCCTTAGAGCCTCATTGTAATAATCATCTTCTTGCGAATGCGAGTAGCCGTCACATCTCTTCTCAAAGATAAGCTGCCACCATTATAACGAGTCTTTCACTATGTATTTTTACAGTCTCTGTACATTTATTTCATTAATAGAAATCATGTATTACTGTATATCTCTGACTTTTGTTATATTTCTGATATATATCTGTTATATTGTTGTCTCTCTTGCAATATCTTTGTATATTTCTGTGTTATATCTCCGCTCTCATTTCGTGCCGAAAATAATCCAGATCAAGATCATTGGTAACTTTACTACATCTTTAGTGTTACGTAATAGTAGAAAATGTAGTATTGTAGTGACCTTTCCTAAAGGCCTCTCTAAATATATTCAAGACTTCTTAAAAACATTGTTATATATTTTGGTGGTTGTAGTTTTCACCTTTTTCACTGGTCATACTCAGTCGTTTTTTTGAGCCTTACATCTTCTAATTGTCATTTTGAGGATTGATCCCAACACACTCTAAATTAGCTTAAATCTGTAAAGTAGCATTGGGTCGTGGTTGTTTTTAGTTGATGCAAACTGTAATATTGAATAATTGATACCAAAACTAGTGTTTTTTTCTGGTTTCTTTAGAATTTGAGGTTATTCTTATATTCAAAAATTAAGTTTACTTTTAATTTCTCAAGTTGATGGGGAGATCTCCATACCTAATTTGAAATCCCACTCCTACTCTGTGGCCGTAATCTACAGATAAAAAAAATCAGAGATCATATCCATTTACCTGTCATTGTAAAAGATCATTAATTTATTGTTTTTTCATAATGCAATGACCACAGTCCAAGATTAATGATATTTAGACTCTGACTTTAATTTTGATTTCAATGCCAAATTAGAGATCTTTCTTATAAGATAACAAACAAATTGAAATCCTAGAGTATATTCAACCTTTCGTTGGTGTTGGTTCCACGAAAACGCAAGAGAAGAGGCCCTTCACACTCTCTGTCAGTGTGGTAATGAGGTAAATGCTCTACTTTTTAATTATATTTTTGTTTCACCTCATTCAACTCGAGAAAACATGGTATACAAATAATTGTGATTGATGTTCAGTTTTGTAGGACTCTATCAATTCAACTCCAAAATCAAGAACAATGGTATTTTTGTAAGTTTACTTGTACTTTTTGAAGTTAATTTGAATTACATTGTAAACAGGTGCATTTTTCGGTAGAAGCCAATACTCTTCAATTGCTAAGTTTGAATTTTTTAGTCTGGTTATTAAAGGGTGGAGTTGCAAGAAACCCTGTGAGATCTAAGTCAGACTTTAAATGGCTCAAATTGATGAAATATTAAAGTTATTTAAAACTCTAATACTCTTTGTTGTCGAAAATAGGGTCACAAATAAAAAATAAACTCTTCAATATGTTCTAACTTATTTGCAAACTTCGCAAGCCAAAGTAGAATTGCTTCAAATTCTGACTCAACTTCTTCATGATCAACTTCAATGAAAGAATCTTCAACATTCTGAACTAGTTTTTGTTCACAACAACCCTCTTTTTGATGATGACGATGATGATTAAGATCAATAGCCAGTGCAAGAGAAACTCAGTAAGCCAACTTCATATACAAGTGTCGACAAATATAATATTTCTCTTTCCAAGCTAATCATCGGACCTTGGGAAGAAATTAGAGACAATAAGCACAAAACATATATCATATATGAAAATGAAGTTCCCCTTTATATTATGAATTAAGCCAAACCGATCCAGTTCCAAAGTGTTGGACTCCTTTAAGAAAGTCCTACTCCAATTCAAGAGCATATTCCTAAATTCCAACATCATCATCAAGTTAGCCAAATGGAGGATCAGTGTTTTGATCTTCATTCTTGTGAGCATTGTGGAAAGAATAATCATCCTTCAGACAAATGTTCCAAATGTAAGAAACTTGCAAGAGTAAAGAATCACTATGGGTGGATCACTTCTTGGAAATGGTCATCAATAACCAAGAAGATATATTGGTTATACTAAAGAATTCATTCTCTAGTATTGACACATCTTGTAGTGGAAATACTTTCATCTTCTCACCTTGTCCTAACAAGGGGGATAATATTAGTGATTGACAATCACGCTTCAAGTTTTGAAGTCCTATCAATCAAGCATGAAAAAACAAGCCAAAATCAGAGCCATATTCCATTAGTATGATTTGGTTTGTGGTTTTCCTTAAACCTCCATTAGTAGAATGTTTACAGCTTATACTAGACATCATTTTGTGTTCATCTTAAACCTCCATTTAGTACAAGACATAAACTTTTGCTAGACAACACTTTGTGGTCATCTTTAAACTTCCATTGGAGAGTACTTCCAATTAGCATAAGATTTCAGCTTCTAGCTAAATTAGAAAATGTTCCAGGAACCATTGAGCCTTAGAGCCAAATTCCATAGTTTGTGGTCTTCCTTAAACCACCACCTCCATTTAGTAGAAGACATCGACTTCTACTAACCATTTGGTTTGTGGTCATCCCAAAACCACTAGATTCAAAGATCACATTCAACCATCAACAAATGCACACGTCCACATTTCATCTCTCATCTTGGACTCACATACACCCCTTCGGATTGGGGGGGGGGGGGATATTGGAAACCTAATACGTTAGGTTTATGGTATTTTATCATATTCACTTGAAAAAGAATAGGAAAATTCACAAGTGAATCAGATTCCTCCTAGGGATTCCAAGAGACCTCTTCTAAGACAAATCCAAAGGTTATGATCATGTATTTATATGCGTACCATATTAATTAAAATAATTCACATTGATCTATATTCATGTGCATTATAACACATAGGAGACTATAAAACCGATGGCTCTTCCTCAACTCTCTCTTTTGTCATAGTGAACAAAAAACGAATCTCTAAAGAAGATTTAAAATATTATAATTTCTCTGATGTTTGGAGTTAGTAAAACTGAGAAGCAACAACTTTTGAAATAACCTATTTGGCTATCTCTATAGAAACTGTCTCTTCTAGCTTAATCCCAAACTTTAAAATAGTTATTTCTTATCCTTTGTATGTCTCACAGGAAGTCTATATAACAATTTGTCTCAGGAATGTTTTGAGAGATCCCTCATACTTCTCCTTATAGTTTTCACCAGTTAATTCAAGAATTCCCTCTTGTTCTCTCCTACTACTTCCTACTTGTTCTTCACTGGGGTTATTAGATTTTGTCAAAAATCGGCCTAACTTATCTCTATGGTGATGTATGCATTCTACTAAATTAAAGAAAAGCTACTAAATATAGAAAATTATACCACTACAAAGGGGAACACTCATGAACTCAACTTACTTCTTCCTTTATAGTGGGATTCCAATTTAGAAGTATTTTCTTCCTTAACTATTTTAGCACTTCCCTATTAGTGGGGCCAAAAAGTGGCGAGCCAAAGAACTACAACAATTTATGAGGTTTTGAATCCCCTAACTTATAATTCATTATTGACCAAGGTGCATTGACCAAGGTGTGTAATCTTGTGAAATGTTATGCATTGTTTATGCAACCCTTAAGGATTAAAATGTTATTGAATTAATTACGCATTGCTAATTTTAAGTGTTGTTGATTAAATGGTACTAAATGCAACTAAATATTGAAACTAGCTTATCTTAGCAAAGGTTTGGGTAATTTGTAGCATGAGTGATCTTGGGTACCCTTTTGGTTTTTATACATCAATGCTTTAGAACCAAGTCGTAACACATCAAAAATTGAACATGTTACTTAAAAGGAAAGAACCATGGAAGAAGTAATAAATGTTCAAGAAATAAAGCTAAATTTCATGGAAAATAAAATTGAAGGATACACGAAATAAAACTAATTCTACAAACATGCTCAACATCATAACATTTCTCCCACCAACTATTGATCATGGTATACTAGTGAAATAGTTTTAATGGGATAAAAGTGAATAGTTTAGCTATTGAAATGAAACAAAATACAATTCTCCAGCCATCCACAAAATACTAAATTGAGGAATTATAAAGAAAAATACCACAGAATAATTTTAGAAAAAAGAGTAATTTTATTCATCTGGAGAGAACCAAATTACATTTTGTAGGTGCATAACACACAACTCACCCTTTGGAAAGGATGTAAACCCCGAGAGGGCCAAAAATGAGACTAAAAAGTCACAAAGTAAAATACAATATTGGTCTCAAGGACCACACAAAAAGATGAGGATAAAACTCCTACAATCGAGGTCCCCCTCTCTGAAAAAAAACCAATAATGCAATCCCTTAAGAAAACTATGGAGACCGGACAAACTAGGTCAGAGTGGTAAATAGGTCTCATACCAACAACACCAGATATCGAAGGTGTCAGAAAAAACCACGAGACAATTGCGACCAAAATGTTGCACGCCCAATAGAAGGATATCGAAGTGTTGAACTAGGCCACAACACTGCATGCCCATAGCTAAGGACCTCAAAGCATAGACCTCATCAACATGGCATCGAAACCCCGAACAAAATAACTTTGATTTGAGTAAACATCAAACACTGAACGCTCCAACAAACCTAGAGAGAAAAACGTAACACCTAGAAACCCTCGTCGAGAACGCGGAGTAGAACAAACCTCCAAAGAAAACCCAAATGTGGGACGGACCAGATCTGAGCGGCATTCTAACCTCTCAAGAAAAGAGAGGGCCAAAAAGACCAGGCCCCAACTGCAGAAAGGTTGAACTCGAAATTCATCCTTAAAACCCAAGAAAACCAAAGTCAATGGAATGCATCAAATCCTGACACAACCCTGAAACACCGAAGAGAAATCAAATGGATATCCAAAAAATCTCGCATGAGGAGGATAAATATCCACAAATAAAGTACCAATGGCTCAGAAAGAAAGGACGCAGACATAGAAGCCCCGATTCGAACAAAAGCAGCAAGATCTGAAACACCACCGAAACCCCTTCACCACCCAAAGGAAGGACGAATATGAGTGAAGAAAGTTGGTCTGAGCAATGCGAGAGATCGATGCGAGAGAAGTTGCACCAGTAAATGAAGAACCACGACCACTATCCAGAAAGTAGCTTGATCTACATTCAAAGTTAGATTAACAGGAGGAATGGATGTTCCCAACTGTAAAAATCTTGAAAATAGACTCTGAAACAAAGATAGGGCTCCATGGAGGTGATGGCTTCTGGGTGAAGAAGATCAACGGGAGAATCCGCAAGCGGTCACCAAAAGAGAGTTTAGGGATCTGTGGCCAGGGAAACCCTCGCCGCATACCCCTCCTCGATGAGTGTACCCTCATACTATATGTATATATGGATAGAGATAGAGGTGTGTTCACGAACAAACACTCTTCAAGTGGGCACATAATTGAAGGAAACTAAGGAACCAATGTAATAGAATTTAACTCAACTTTTGAAACAACAACTTCATTTCATTAATGGGATTTCCTTCAATATTACAACTTTTCATCTACATTGTGTACCTATAACCCTTACTATGGATAATGTATAATTCACATTCTAACCAAAATCAATTTGAAAATGCGTATATTTATACTAGGGATTTCTTGGATACCTAAGGGAAAATGCTAGGGAGTTCCAAAACTCCCCGAAATCGATTTCCCCCCAAGAATTACTAGCTTCCTTGTGGTATAGTTGTTACATTGGTCGATTGTTGAGAAATTGATTTAGTGGGAATATTATGTTTATTGGATGGATGGAACATGGTACTACTAAAAAAAAATTGTAAGTCCATTTTACCTTCTTGATTGGGCTATGGCACCACTAAAGAAGTGAATTCACAAGTCCATTTCCTTTCTTGGTCAAGCTAAATAAATGATATAATCCTACACATACTAATCACCACTAAATAGCCACCACCTATATTATGAACCTTTGACTATTTTTGTGAATGTATAATGCATTTTGGAGTCAAGAGGACAATACATCCTACCCTTTTCTTTTGATTTATAATTTAGAAAATGCATACGGGTGTTGATGAAATATTACTTTTATGTTGATGAAATGAATAAATAAAACATTATGCATCAAATGTGCATTCCATAGAAATTAAAGGACAACATTCATACTCATCAGCAAACCTGTTACTAACACACATATATGATTTAGAGGTTAGCAATTATAGTGGTTAGTTATTAGGGGTTGTAAGGGTTATGGGTTAGTGTTTCAAACTTAGATATTTCACCACAAAAATCCCATAAAATATTGTTGAAATAACTATTTGCAAATAATTAATTAATAAACTATAAGTGGCTACAAAATGGATAGGTTCAACAAGTATTGATCTCAAAAATTGCAAGACTTAGGGATTTTAGGGGGGGTGAATGGTCATAAAAGATAAGCTAAATAGGTCAATTCCAAGGCTCATTGCAAGTAGCTAGGCAGAGGCAAATTCTATAATCAATTAAATTGTATCCCTTAAGATGGCCACTCTGAGTGAAAGGAAGGTTGGAAGGTATGATTAGAAAAGATCCTTTGTCGAGGCCTAGATAGAGGTAGATAAAGGGAAAAAATAAAATATACGAGTCAACATCTCAACACACTCATATTGTGGGAAACATGAGTTTCAAATTCTAGGTATGATGATCTTTTCCACAATGAAAAACCTCCCATTATTAAAAATAAGATAAGCATTACTTTCTTAGGTTCTAGGATCAACTTCCATAGGCTGTGTAGCCTAAAGAACCAAGGATTTTGTATGCTTTTAAATATTCATAGGTTGTTCCACTAGCCCTCAAGAATCAATGTTGTGTAGAACCATTTGTATCCCAAATTAGGGTTATATTCTTTGAAGGTGGTGGCATGCCCCCACTTATAGTCCCTCTACCAATATTTCAAGCCTTGCAGGGACAACTCAAGCATCATCCCATTCAGAATCAATCCCTGCAATATTTCCACTAAAAACATGTCAGCACATCCCAACCAAAATTCTCACTGAATCTCTAGCTAAGGAAGTGAATAGTGAGTCCAACCATTAAAATTTTCATTAGCCAATCGTAGACCCATTCAAAGAAACCTTTGGGTTGAGAACCACATTGTCTTTGGTAGTGTATTTCCTTCAAACCATAGAATAGGATACCACCATAGTATCTTCTCATTAAATGAAAGACTTGTTCTAAGGGGAGGTTCTCTCCATAGAAGAAAGAGTTTGGTTGCTTCCCATGCTTTCTTTATGCTTTGGAGCATGGAATTTCCAACAAATTTAATCCTAGATAGGCTAATCATTATGGTTTGTTAAGATATCTCCTTCCGCCATTGCTTATCTAATGGGATCCCTTGGCTAATTCTACATCATAGTAACACCTTCCAAAATATCATTTTCTAAGATGGCTAATTCTCATTAAATGAAAGACTTGTTCTAAGGGGAGGTTCTCTCCATAGAAGAAGGAGTTTGGTTGCTTCCCATGCTTTCTTTATGCTTTGGAGCATGGAATTTCCAACAAATTTAATCCTAGATAGGCTAATCATTATGGTTTGTTAAGATATCTCCTTCCGCCATTGCTTATCTAATGGGAGCCCTTGGCTAATTCTACATCATAGTAACACCTTCCAAAATATCATTTTCTAAGATGGCCCACACAACCCATTTCGCATAAAGGGTATGCCCTTGAGTTATTGCTTTGATTATACTTAGGGATCCTTGGTCCTAAGGCATACAACACAACTTTTAGTTGACCCTATGGAAGCCTTCACACAAAATAGAATTATCCCACATGAAGTTTCAAAGGGATTTTTCCAAGAATTGGTAAGACAACAATGAGATTACCCAACAAGGGGAATAATAAACTTGTGGTTGTTAAAATATCAATGAAAATATAGACTTCAATTTGCTAGGGCCAATGGTTTGGTATTCCATCTCTCGATTTTGTTTTCCACTCTCTGCATGATAATAACCGAAAGAATTTTGGGTGAGGACTGCAATGGAATAAACAAGAATTTATCAACCTAGTCGAGCTAAATCTAGGTCCAATTTTGGTTGTCCTACTAGTTCAGGTTTGGAAATTGGCTCTATTTCTATTATTAACATTTTTTCCAATGAATGTTGTACCTAAAGGATAAGATAAAAATGTATAGACATTCCATAGTGTTGTCCCAGGAAGGTTGGTCCTCAAGGATATTCAAGAAATAGTTGTTAGCAAATTCCAATTGATGAATTGATATAAACCTAGCTCCAAGAGTGGAATCCATTTAATCAATGCCACACTTACCTTTTGGCTTGACAAGTAGCCAAGGGCCTCCACAACCAAAACATACAAGACTTAAGAAAGCATAAAACCTTGTTGGATGGACCAATATAGGTATACTTCCTCATATTTTCACATGTTGATAGAAAAACAAACCAAATTTGAATCCACATCCAATTCTAGTTGGCCAACTAACTCAAGGTTGAACATTGGTTTTGCTTGTAGCATGAACTTTTGTGCCACTATATATTGGAGCTAGAGGCTAGAAAAAATTTCTAAGTATTCCACGCTGTCATTTCAAGAAGGTTGGTCATCAAGGATAGTTAGAAAAAATTCCATTGATCAACTGACATGACCATGCTTCCTCTAGGACTGTAATCACTTTAATAAATCCTAGGGTTACCTTCTGGCTCAATAAGTATCCAAGAACCTTCACAACAAAAACATGCAAGGTTGGGCTGACCAAACAACCTTTCCAGATGGATCGATGTGTGTCTACTTCCTCAAATTTGCACATGTTGATGGAAAAATAAGCCAAGGATACAATAAACAACATTTCAACAACTTGGAGAAAAAATGGGTCGAAACCAAGGGATTTAAGAATTACGAGGATAATAGGCATTCACCCCAATCACAAGTATTTTCAAATCCAATTTCAATGAATAAGGCATTGAGCCCAAGGCCTATACCCATCTCATCCTTCTTCCTAGATGGCAATGACATTGTCCAAAATGAAGCACCCCCAAATGAACCTTATCTATTCAAGGGACACAACTTTAGGAAATATGTGTTTTAGCCACAAGGGCAAGGCTTTGGCTAGGATCTTGTATGAGCATAACCTCAATCTTTCAAATGTAACCAAGCTAGAGCATACCTCATAATCAAGCTGGAGAAAATATCAACATGCATATCATAATTGTAGGTTATATTTTAAACTTTTCATGCATGTGTTGTCATCTTAATAATAATTTAAAGTAAACTCTTCACTTGTTTTCTCTTCTAGGGGGTCCCACATACTACTCTCTCTCTCTCTCTCTCTCACACACACACACATATTTATTAGTATGCCTTGCAATCATTTGCAAGCTATATAACTAGTGGCAAGTTTGTGAGTCAATATAATTGAGGGGGGAGGATGGAAATGTTTTGTCGACGAAGAACTGTTGACCAAAATGGCGGTCAACAGTAGGGACAATTATAACCTTTGTTGGGAAACCCCTCTCAATTTATCATAGATGGAAAAGGGTTCACACACGAAATTTCTGTGGTATTGAGGGTCCCGGATCCTAAATTTTCATTCATAAATCCCTAACTTCAATTCTCATGGGAACTAGTGTGTGCTTGGTTTCAAGGTGTTTAGGTGAAATTCACATGAATAATGGAGCACATCATCTCATCCTAAGAGGTTTCTCTTGGAATTGTTATTGTGAGGATTGTTCTCCTTAGTAGTCTAGTTCTTAATCTAGTTCACTAATGAGATAAGTTCTATGGGACTGACTTATTTTAAGCTCATACATAGTGGGGTTGGTGGGGAAGAAATGAAACACTAGCTTGAAACTAGTAATCCATAATCCTTGGTGGTTCGGGCATTCGCTCATCATGTTTGTTATCCCCAATTTATATGGATAACTAAGGAGATGATGTCTCGAGGCCCTCAGCTTGTAGACATGGAGTATCAAGAGACAAATGACTGACAATGTCCACATGCACAAACATAGACCCACTTCACCACCACACATCCTGGATTTGTCACGATGGCATTCACCACATCAGCATGCTTTCAGGAGATGATGGGTATTGCTCCATGAGGTACAAGTCAGGTATTGTGATAAGTATCACTTTAATATTTGAGGTGTTTGAATATGTTTCATTTAAAGTTGCTTTTGATTATAGAATGTATGCTTGGAAATTATGATCTTTTCCATGTTTCACCTTGGTGGTTGACATTGCACCCTAGCAAGTGGCCACCCTTGGGGATGGGTTTTCTATTGGGAGGTCCCCTTGATGAGTCATCATGCCATTCCCGATGATACTTATCACTTTTCACATTTCATCCTTTCATTTCATTATCTTTTGGGATTTTCGGGTGTACTAACCCAAGAAGGGATTGTACCTCATTTCATGGGAAGAAGGGGTTGAAGGCCCTGAGGGAATGTAGCTAGAAAAATATAAAAGACAAAACTATAACCTTCCAGATGCTCGCCCAAATAGGTGTTGAGAAAAATGAAACATTTCTCTTAAAAAATCAAAGACCTGCAAAAGAAAACACATATATAAAAATGTCCCACTTATTGAGGGATCTACACAGGTGTGTTACAAGATTTTATTTACTCGTATGGCACTCTGTGTACCTCTCCCTTCAAGTGACACTGTGGTACTTCCCCCCAAGATTTATGTTACCCATTGGGAATACCTAGTCGTTATGGACCCTAATTAATTAATAGAAAATAAATGGGCTTGGAAAAAGGATGCATTGAAAACAAAGGTGCTTCACACCCTCCACAAAGGCACCCATAAATGAGACAATACGAACCCTTGTATGTCATGAAATGCCCAAAATTCTTACCCCTCATCCACTCCATCTTCTCCACATAAATTAAGAGGGTCCACCTAGGAAACGCTCCTTGACTCAAGGAATGATTCACCCAATAGGTCACCTTGTCGAGGGTCCCAACTCTTAAATTTTCATTCATAAATCCCTAACTTAAATTCTCATGGGAACTAGTGTGTGCTTGGTTTCAAGTTATTTAGGTAAAATTCACATGAATAATGGAGCACATCATCTCATCCTAAGAGGTTTCTCTTGGAATTGTTATTGTGAGGATTGTTCTCCTTAGTAGTCTAGTTCTTAATCTAGTTCACTAATGAGATAAGTTCTATGGGACTAACTTCTTTTAAGGTCATACATAGTGGGGTTGGTGGGGAATAACTGAAACACTAGCTTGAAACTAGTAATCCATAATCCTTGGTGGTTCGGGAATTCGCTCATCGTGTTTGTTATCCCCAATTTATATGGATAACTAAGGAGATGATGTCTCGAGGCCCTCAGGTTGCGGACATGGAGTATCAAGAGACAAATGACTGACAACGTCCACATGCACAAACATAGACCCACTTCACCACCACACATCCTGGATTTGTCACGATGGCATTCACCACATCAGCATGCTTTCAGAAGACGATGGGTATTTCTCCATGGGGTACAAGTCAGGTATTGTGGTAAGTATCACTTTAATACTTGAGGTGTTTGAATATGTTTCATTTAAAGTTGCTTTTGATTATAGAATGTATGCTTGGAAATTATGATATTTTCCATGTTTCACCTTGGTGGTTGACATTGCGCCCTAGCAAGTGGTCACCCTTGGGGATGGGTTTTCTATTGGGAGGTCCCCTTGACGAGTCATCGTGCCATTCCTGATGATACTTATCACTTTTCACATTTAATCCTTTCATTTCATTATCTTTTGGGATTTTCGGGTGTACTAACCCAAGAAGGGATTGTACCTCATTTCATGGGAAGAAGGGGTTGAAGGCCCAGAGGGAATGTAGCTGGAAAAAGATAAAAGACAAAACTATAACCTTCCAGATGCTCGCCCAAATAGGTGTTGAGAAAAATGAAACATTTCTCTTAAAAAATCAAAGACCCGCAAAAGAAAATACATATGTATAAAAATGTCCCACTTATTGAGGGATCTACACAAGTGCGTTACAAGATTTTATTTACTCGTATGGCACTTTGTGTACCTCTCCCTTCAAGTGACACTGTGGCACTTCCCCCCAATATTTATGTTACCCATTGGGAATACCTAGTCGTTTTGGACACTAATTAATTAATAGAAAATAAATGGGCTTGGAAAAAGGATGCATTGAAAACAAAGGTGCTTCACACCCTCCATAAAGGCACCCATAAATGAGACAATACGAACCCTTGTATGTCATGAACCTCATGCCCAAAATTATTACCCCTCATCCATTCCATCTTCTCCACATAAATTAGAGAGGGTCTGTTAAGAACCAAACATCAATATAGCATATAAAAACCTCAGGAAAAGTACTCAATGCCTTGAAAAAGAGATAATTTCAGATAATAAGCCTCTTCGAGGGGGCAACTTCTTTTACCCCACTTAAATGTTCAAGTACCAGATGATTCAAAATGAAAATGTCTCCTTGGTATATATAGGAGACTAGGAGGTATAATTACAACTAATGGTCTAAAGCCGACATAAATAAAATAACATTACTAATCTAATATGCCCTAATTAAGGGTTAATGAGCAAGCCGACATAAATAAAATAACATTACTAATCTAATATGCCCCAATTAAGAGTTAATGAGCCAATATTAGGGCTTAACA